>JAJTWQ010000467.1:0-93307 GCA_029007595.1 Solanum commersonii
ATGAAAGGCAAAACCTTACTCGCATCAATTATTAAATTAATATATCAACAATAATAATAACATATCTAGTATAATCCTACAAAGTGGGTCTAGGAAAAGTAGAGTATATGCGGACTTTTTCGATAGATCCAGCCTCAAGAAAAAAAAAACAGTCAAAAGCAATATAGAGAAAGAAAGAATCGGAATGAAAACAGTCACCACAAAATACAATAGACAACGTTAACCTAACAAATCATCATAAACAATAACCATAAGTCATAACAAGTTATAACGATAATCAAAGCATAATAAAAACTAGATATATTAAAATATAAACTTCCTTTACATAACTATGATTAATTTTCTTTGTTGTTCAAAAATAATTAATTAATTATTTGTTTTTATGATGATGAGTTGTTGAATTTTTTTTAATTTTCTTTTTCCATTTCTTCAAAATACTGTGGATTTTCATTCAAAGATTTTGAAGTGGCTGTTAAATTGGTTTGCTGATTTATGGGAAATTGAAAGAGATCAATATTGGGGTTATGTTACAAATGGTGGTACTGAAGGAAATTTACATGGCATTTTGGTTGGGTAAGTATCAATTTTGACTAAGTTTCTAATGTTTCGATTTTTGAGAGTTAATTTTAATTAAGTTAATTTTAATTATTTTTTATAGTTAAATTAGATCAGATCAATTTGATTATGTAAAAAGTATTATATTCAAATGAAAAAAGTTAGAATTTTTTCATAATGCTTTTCATTAGAATTTTTTGAGTTTTTTTTTTTTTTTTGGTTGGTGAACAAATTTCTTGAGCTTTGAGTGAGTGGTAACCAATTTAGTACAAAGGAAAATTATAAAAAAGATTATCCTATTTTTTAAAGTTTGAGTGCGTGAGCCCAAAACACTTTCTTCAACAACTATGCAAAATTGAACACCAAGTCTATAAAAAAATTATATTCAAATGAAAAAAATTATTTACTTACGTAAAAGAAATAAAATACTCCCTTTAGTTTATATCACCTAACAAGAGTAAAGAATTTTGGGATCATAAAGTCAATTTTTTTAATAAAATGGCAAAAATGTCAAGAATGAGATAATATAGTTAAAGAAAACAATTAAAATAAAATTAAAAAGTATTTCATTTTATTTTTTGACTTGTCTAATTTATTTTTTTATTTTTTTCAGGAGAAATATTTCCTTAGGAATTTTATATGCATCAAAAGACTCTCATTACTCAGTGGCTAAAGCAGCAATGATGTATAGAATGGATTTTGAAAATATTAATGCATCAATAAATGGAGAAATGGATTATTCTGTTTAAAAGCTAAGTACTTCAAAACAAAGGCAAACCAGCAATAATTAATGTTACAATTGGTAAATATTTTAATTAAGATATTTTTTATTAATTATAATAAGCTTATATATTTTCTAATAATTTTCATTTTATTAACTATAGGTACTACTTTTAAAGGAGCTGTTGATGACCTTGATGTTATTCTTCAAACACTAGAAGAATGTGGTTATACACAAGATCAATTTTATATTCATTGTGATGCAGCACTTAATGGACTTATTATCCCTTTTATTAAAAATGTAAGTTTTTTTTTTCTTAGAGTATATTAGCTTAATATAAAAATAACTCTAACATTTATGATTATTTTTTTAATAATAGATGATTACTTTCAAGAAGCCCAATTGGAAGTGTGACAATTTCTGGTCACAAGTTTTGGGATGTCAATGCCTTGTGGAGTTCAAATAACAAGGAAAAGTTACATTAATAACCTTTCAAGAAGAGTTGAATATATTGCTTACATGGATGCTACAATTTCGGAAGTCGAAATGGTTTGACTCCAATCTTCTTATGGTACAGTCTAAGTGCTAAAGGTCAAATTGGTTTTCAGAAAGACGTTAAGAGATGTTTTGACAATGCGAAATACTAAAAGGCCGTCTTCGCAAGCGGGAATCGGTGTGATCTTTGAATGAACTTAGCATCATAGTTGTCCTCGAGAGGCCTCGTGACCATGAATTCGTTCGTCGTTGGCAACTATCTTGTGTGAGAGATATGGCACATGTTATTGTTATGCCAGGCATAACTAGAGAAACTCTTGATGGTTTTATTACTGATTTGATTCAACAAAGGAAAAAATGGTATCAAGATGGAAGAATTAGTCCTCCTTGTGTTGCTAGTGATATTGGTGCACAAAATTGTACTTGCTCTTACCACAAAATTGATTTCATTATCCCATAGAGGGCTATGAAAATCAATTATATATATTTGCTACTAAGTGTGTCTTTTTATAGACATGGGATTTTGTAATTTGTAACTTATATTATGTCTTCATTTTTTATTTATCCACTTTTACAGAAAATTGTATTCTACATGTAGTATATCAGTATTGTACCACATAAAATGTACTAATGTTGTGGGAAATACATGGTTTGATAAAATCTTATAAATGAGTCTTTTTAAGCTATATATAAAGCAATAAAAATGTGTGTAAAATTTAAGATATAGTGAAGTGTTAATTATTCCATGAGCTTTTTCTGCCTTACTTTCAATTACACCAATTTGCAAAACTACTTCTTGAACTTTACCATCCAACTAGAAGTAGTATCAGATGTGTCAATATCAATGACGACTCATTATTTTGATGAATTATTTCTTCAAATATGAGAAGATTATGCAAACACTTACTTTTTTTAATGAAACTATTTCTTCAAATATGAGAAGATTATGCAAACACTAACTTTTTTAATGAATAGATCTCATCGCAAAATTTGAATATAGAATTCCAAGAGATCAAATAAGAAATGATACTCTGAATTATAGAACTATAATGAGATCTTTTCATATAAGTATTTTATTTAAAGAATATTTATATTTTCCTAAATGAATATCAATTTAATTTATTAAATACGGAGTATTAATTAAAGATAGAAGTGGCAATCCATTGACTCTCAAAATTGGCATAATTTGAGGATCTCCTCTATAGTTGAAAAATTCAAATATTTTTCTCTTTCTGATAGACACATATTTAGTTGAAAAATCGAATCATTGAACCCTCCAAATATTTGAAATGTTCATCATTTCGTTTTATATTAATGTTTATTTCTTAGTTGATTTACTTTTTATTTATTTTTAAAAGTAAAAACTTATAGTATATTTTTTGAATATTTAAAGATAACGAACAAATAATTAATTCAAGTTTGATGCTCTATGAAATGTTTGGTGAATAAACAAAATTTATAAAATGTTGTTAGCATTTTGGTACTTCTTATTTCTTTACGTGACGTGTGGTTTAGTAGGCAATGATGTACTGATCCTTCAGATAGTGTTAATTCCCCTATTTTACCCTCTTTATAGATGTGGTTAGATATTTTTTACTAATGATGATGGGTTGCATATTATTTCAAGGTGATCAGATGCATTTCAAGAAAGATTTTAGTTTTGAAAATTGAAAACTCGTAAAGTTTCACCAAAATCAATATTTAAATTTGCATACATAGGCTTCCTCAATGCACTACCAATGTAAATCAGTGAAAACTTGGGCAATTCTACACATATAGTATCAATATACATTCTTCTATATCTTATTCCAAATTTAAATGTAAGCTTCATACAATGGTTTCCCTTCCTAGATCATATAATAGTCGAAAATATACATAGTTATACATTATATATATAATAGTCGAGAATATACATAATTATATAGTATATATAATAGTCGAAAAGGCTTTGAATTTTTTATTTTCAGATAATATATATTCATTGTATAATAATGTATACAAAATGTTATATACTGTAATTTTTGGTCTCTCAAGTAAAATAAAGAAGTTTATATTCAAAAAATTTAGATAATTTTTTTTGTTGTTGTAGATATTTTCTTATAATTTGTATATATATATATATATAATTGAACAAGACACACACGTCCTATGTGACACACACAAAAATATCATCATCATCGTCAACAGCAGGGTTCGAACCTGCGCGGGCGAAGCCCAACAGATTTCAAGTCTGTCTCCTTAACCACTCGGACATATTGACATTATTGCATATAATTGACAACATATTTTATATATACAACAAAATAAATATATGTCTAAATGATTAAATAATACTCCCTCCATTCACTTTCACTTGTCTATTAAAAAATAATGATTAATATGTGTATTTGCTACTATATCCATCATGATTGATGTATTGCTTATGGATATTGAAAAATTATTTGGAGAATAAATAATTAATGTTTAGGGTAAAATACGAAATCAAAATTCGATAAAAAATAAAAAGAATAATTTTATAACCAACACAAATTACATAATGAGGAAACTACATACTTTCAGGGTGTGTTTGGTACGAATAAAAATATTTGTATATAATCCAGATTAATATATAGTAGGAGAGTTGGGGGTGAGGGTGGGAATGGGGCTACAAGGGTGGATGTGAAAATGACGTTGTTTGTGTTAAAAAGATACAATCAATATGAAATGTCACTCGTAGAACATGAAGTTGTTTTCCTCATTTTGAAGGAAATTGTTGCACGTGAATTTTATTGTAAGACTCATTTAATAAAGTGAAGAAATATATTCTCTTTGATTCAATTTATGTTATTGTAATTTTTTTTTTGAAAAACAATAATACATTTTTAAGCTTTCTATTTTACCCTAACAATTTTTCATAGCACAAAAAATATTATGATCCAAAGCTTTATGTACAAGTTTCTGAGAATCTAATAGCTATTTGCTCATATATATTTGATTGTGAATCCAATTTTCATTATTGCGGTAAGAATTCATCAGCTTTAAATCATGAATTCGCCTCTGAGTCACAAATATCCTCCTCTTTCCACTCAATTAACAGGTAACATTGAGAACCATATTCCCTTCTATAAGTATCCTTATGCTGCATATGGAGAAGTATATACACTACAATGATGTACAATAACTACAAGAATGAAGGACGGTGAAGCGTATTGATAGCAAAACGTACAATACAATACAACCATTCTTGAATCGATAACCCTATACGAAAAGACACAGAAATTTAGACAATCAAAGTCCAAGTATGAGCTTGCTTACATTGTTAGTCCTGAGGGAGGAGAAAGGTTGTGGTAATTTGACATTCAGAGTAAAACTAGTCATGTTGAATCTTCAAAATAGATGCATAAGCTTTAAATGGAGCAATATGGACGTTGATGATTCATATAGCTACTTATTCCATAGCATCGCAAAATAGTGCTCAGTTTTTCATATAAAAGGTGGTGCTCGAGCTTGCTTGGCCACATCTCGATTGTTCCATTGTTTAGCTTCTATCAACCACCAACACAAGTACTAGATAACTCTATCCCCCAAGTTTTTGGCAGATAAGAAGAAATCACCTAGTTTATCTTCATCTCTTGAACATTTGAATCATGATCTCCGAGGTTTGCACCTACTTCATTGACCAATAAACTACACCCTCAGATGCATGTATCTCACGCTTAAAACTCCATGTCAATCAAACTAGAGCATTTAAAAGTGGGGAAAATGAGTAAATGTGGGAGCTAAAAAGCCATTTTCCATGAGCAACTTCCCAAAACTCTCACACAATGGGAAGATTCTTTCTATCAAAGTATAGTTAAAAAAGACACAAACAACACATCGAAGGTTAATCCACGACCTGTAATCTGGAAATATGAACACAATTACGCTCCCAAAATCAACGTGAAATACTGAGTACAGCTTCAAGAGTACTAATGGTTGAGGGGAGCTTCAAATATTTGGTAACATTTTGTGGTCTAATCCCATTAGCACCACTTTAGTATGACTTCTTTTGAATTCCATTATTAAGAATCCTAAGTCCACCTCTGCATATAAAGCAAAGGTACCATGCCACATCATAGACACTTGAAAACACAAACCACTATTATCAAACTACAGAACCGCAAATTATAAGCACATGGCTAATACATGATAAATTATGCCCAGAAAAAGATTAGACAACTTCAGATATTGCATACTCCAAGTTAAAGTGTTTCACCGAGGCAACAAAGGAGGAAAGCGAAGAGGGAATCAAGAATAAGATATCTGTAAGTTACGGAGATCACTCTCCTAAAAGAAAGATATATCAGAATTTCAGACCTTCAATGTGACTTGACCTTGCCAGGAGAGTTTCTTCTTTCCGACTCTATTATTGTCATCAATCAAGTAATTCTTTGGCACACACTCCATTCTCAACACATCCCCGCCTGCTAACAGTTCTTCGTATCCTACTTCATGATGTTCCTGTAACATGAATAATTAATTAAACTTAGATAACTTTTAAAGCATTGAATATTCTAATCTTTGACATATCTTAACTGTAGTATGTTACCGAGTTGAACTTTGAGGTGAAGGCAGGACGAGCTGACTCTACTACTGCATCATAGCCACTGTTGGATCTTTCTACTTTAGGGACTTCACTCTCAGCATCGAAGTGTTCTTTTAAATGTGAAATGTTCTTTTCATTATCGTCATTGGAAGATTGGCTTTTCAATAAGTATCTACGCCTTTGCTTTAAGAATCTGAAATTAAACAAGTATGATATTAGGAGTTAGGATATTACTCTTCTTCTGTATGTGTTGTGTGCTACTCTCAATTTTGCATTATTTCGTTATTGTTACTGGTTTCATTTTTGTATTCCCTTTTTCAAACTGCTTTGAAATGCTTTATTTTAGCTGAGGGTCTATCAGAAACAACCTCTTTATCTCTACGAGGTAAGGGTTAGGTCTGTGTACACTCTATCCTCCCAAGACCCCACTTATGGACTATATATCTTAGACTCTTCAAAACTAACGATGGGGGCGCATCGGATACTCCAAAAATAGTGTACTTTTGGAGAATTCGATACGGATGCGGCAGCACTTTTGGAGAGTCCGAGCAACATAGCTTGTGCAATAACACTAGTTATGTTGTTGTTGTACTCTTCTTCTATTCTTTTATTTCCCTTTACATCATTTAAGAGAAAAGAAAAGTATCCATAATAGGCGTACCAATTAGTTGAGATTAAGGTATGGTCATTGTATATATGCATATAAGTGTGAGATACAGAGAATCTCCGATTCTCGAAAACCCCGTACAAGAAGAAATATCGAGTATTGGAATGAAACGGGCTAAAACGAGACGAAATGGTTATAGAGGATTCATATAGCAGAATCTAACTAGTTTAGGGGAATTCAGAAAATTATGATCATACAGGATTTCACCCAAAATGTTTTCTTTCTTCAGCTTTGCAGCCTGCAACTTCCTCTTCTTGGAGACAAAATCCTATACACAATTGCCACACCATCATCACACAACTAACATCCAGAATTATCAAGTTGAATACACAATTTCATCTACAGAACAGTCAATAATCAGAGGGAAAGAAAGCAATTCAGAATCCTAATCTAATACATGTATTAGTCATGATATTATTTAATCGTTTGCTTGGTAGGATTTTTAGCCTACATATAACTAATACATGTCTATTCAATATTAAACTATGTACAACTAATGCATAGCCAAACCATAGTATTAGTAATCCAAGGGCTATTAATACATGGTTAAGCATAGCTAAAGAGAAAGCTATCCTAAATACACCTGACCAAACAGTGGATAGACATAATCCCAACATAACTAATCTCAGCATTACTAAATACTAATACACATAGGCAGAGCCACCTTAGGCAAAGGCAGAGGTGGACCCACACCTTTAGGAGGTGGTGCATGTGCACCTACTACTAATTTTAGAAAAAATCACGTGTAATAGTGCACCCATGAGAAGCATAGGAGTGCCCTTGTACTGCTGGTACAAGCTAGAGGAATCACCCAGAGACGAGGGTTCAAATTCAACTAAAGCCCTTTTTCATTGTTTTTATTATAAGTTTTGCTTAGAGCTCAATTTTTTTATTGTTTCTATTTTAAGTTTAGCTAGCTCATATTTGAGCTAAGGTAATATTGATGCACCGAAATCTTCTAATCTTGGGCTCGCCTCTGGGCGAAGGGCAGTCCTGTGCACACCTTTCCTCGGAAAATTATATGTTGTACAAAGGTTAAATGTTAGCTATTATGAACATATTTAATTTTGAACGCCCTTCGTCAAATTCCTAGCTACACCACAGCTAATACACCCAATTGAGTACTATTCTTATACACTTTACCAAACAAACCCCTTAAAAGTAACAAGTGAAAAACAGCACAATAAAATACCAAACTCAAATTAGACAAGTTCACAATGGGGATTACTGAAAAAGGAACAACAAGATAATTTAAAATCAAACTAATTAGGATTCACAAAAACATAAAAAGCAAGAAAAGTTCAAACCTTTTTGCAGTTCCAATAACTCATTTAACAGTTTTTTTCTGGTTTAGCTTCTTCACCTTGGATTCTTCTTCATCAATAAAACTAATTCCATTGAAACCCTCAACAGACCTTTTCATCTGTAATCACTAGCACATACCCACTAAGGAAAAAAAGCCCCAAAATTTCAAGAAAACTCAAACCCACATCAAAAAAATCAAATCTTTGAAGAATAGTTGGTCCATTTTATCAAGAGGGATAATGTGGATGGGGTACTTAGATAAAACCCCATATATGGAAGGGGGGGAAAAAGAGGGGTTAATTGTGGAAAGAGGTTGAATTGTGTGTGTGGGTGTGGTTGGAGGACATTAGAGGAAATCTTTGTTTCCTCCATC
Organism: Solanum commersonii; assembly: GCA_029007595.1. Taxonomy (NCBI): domain Eukaryota; kingdom Viridiplantae; phylum Streptophyta; class Magnoliopsida; order Solanales; family Solanaceae; genus Solanum; species Solanum commersonii. The sequence goes on from JAJTWQ010000467.1 coordinate 8,681, forward strand.
TCCATATATCTTTCCATTTGTCTTTCTCTCCTTTTATCTTTTTTTCTTTTTCTTATCCAACTCTTGTATTGGTTTTCCCCTTGTAAGCACAAATTTTAGATTAGGTATAAAATATATACGAACCAAGGTGGGTTGTGGTACATTAGTGAGAGTATTTCATCCTTAACCAAAGGTCTTGGGTATGAAGAAAATTATGTTGGGAGCGTCACCCTCGAGACCTTGGGTTCGAGTCTTGGATATATATGGAGAAAATCCTATTGGGAGAGTCACCCCCAAATGGTTCGTGCAGTGCGCGATACTAATTTAATCAGGGCTCCAATGTGGGCTCCAGACACCGGGTGTATATATATATAGAGAGAGAGAGGATAATTAAAGTTGCCCTAGCTAGGAATGGGGTTGGGCGTTTGGTTTTTTGGTTTTTTGGTTCAATTTTATTGAAATTTTGGTTCAGGTCTTTAGTGTTTAGTTTTTAAGAAGTGTGCACTGGATTCTTGACTAAACTAGATCATTTTAGTTTGATTCAGCGTTTTTAAAACGGTTTTTCGATGCAAATGAGGACAAAATCAAAGAAGACACTTAAAAATTTAAAATAATGTTAAATAATAATGTGTCTCAGTCTCACCATAGAAAACTTATTGTGCTTAAAAAAACATATTTGTCTTTATCAAGAACATATTGTGCCTCCAAATACTGCACGAAAAAAACAAGGACAAAGATTGTTTCTTTTACATGACAAAAATACATTTGGGTTCTTCTTAGAATTTAATATTTGAATTTTCTTTTATTCTTGAATTTCGTATCCAATCAAATGTAGTGTTGAAATATTCTTGATCTTCGAGGGAAAACAACCTGGCTAGGCCAAAATCTCCAATTCTTGGTTGAAATTTATCATCCAGCAAAATTCTGGATAATGAACCTGGTTAGTTGTAATTTGAAACTGTTCTTCGAGATAGTGAAGTTGAATGGAAATCCTACACATCATAGTTCTTTATCTTATGAAAGTATATGTTAATTATATGATACTTTGGTTTTGTTTTGGTAAACTGGAAAATATTTTCTCTAGGAAAAAAAAGTTACTTAGAAATAAGGAAATTAATGACTTCATTAATCAAAGTAGCATTGTAATTTCATTATCTCTTCATCACTCATCCAATACCCCACATCCCTCCACCTTATCATCCCAACCCTTGAATCCGCGGCCCACTCCACACCATATTTCATCTCATCGTATTTCGCTAGATAACATATAAATACTCTTAAGATAATGCTTTTGTTCTTATCAAACAATAAAAATATGTAGGTTACTCTTGAGATAATAATATTATTTTACTTATCAAACAATAAAAAAAATGTGTAAGCTAACGTACTTATTTTTCAAGTCTTTACCAAACACGCCATTTATGTAAAGTATATTACATATTATCACCTTAGAATATGCCAATGGATTATCATTTTATCGTAGAAGATCATTGTCAAGCTGAAATGGGAAAAATATTACTTAGTAATACTAATACTAATAATAAATTGATAATAATAAAAATTTTATACTGTGTCTAAAACATATCCTCCTAGTAGCCTATCTTTAGTGAAGTCTATGATTTTAGGTCTACTTCGTCCCTTTTAACTCCTTCACTTACCACATTGGGGTGATAGAAGATTAAGTAAAGCATAAGCTTTATGTTGTTGATTGTATCTTGTAAAGTTTTTAATACTTCTACTAAGTTGGGAAAAACATGTAAAACACTTTTTTTATTTGATTTGGTTTATAGCTATTAACCCCGACATTATTTAATTTGATAAATAAAAAATCCGAACTAATCCACTTAGAAAGCAGGCATGCACACCTTATTTGAGACTACTAAGGTAGGCGGTGGACTCTTTCATATCCATCCCCAACTGAGACCACTCAACCTATTTCATCCACTTGAAAATTCATGTAAAAGTGGCTAATTCGACTTTCTAATAGACTTGTTAGTTCCGCAGCTCGGGGAGAAGGTTTTATAATGAAATAGTTGATAGATAGAAGGGAGAATACCGCTGACAAAGATTTTTTTATGTACTTATAATTGTTCTCTCTAAACTTGTCATCATCTCCATTAATAACAACATATCTTGTGTGATTTCATAATTAGAGTATAGAGAAAATGAATGTGCGCAAATTTTATCTCTATCTTTATGAGGTTGAGAGACTATTTCGATAAACCCCCGACTCAAACCAGCTTGTCACCACCATCTTGATCATTTGTAGCAAATGCATATTATAAGCCCCCATTCCAAGATAAAAATCAATTGCATTTTCATTCCATCCAACAGTAAGCCAATCAACTTTTGTGAACCCCATTTTATTTGCCTGAGATGCCACAGCAGAAAACAACATTTTCCCAAATCCACACTTTCTATAACACTCCCTAACAAACATGTTCTCAATAAAAAAACCAGGTTTCTCAAAGTAACCCGAATAGCAAGGGTAAAAAAGAACATAGCCAGCTACGAAGGACGTTATTATCTTCATTACTAGTACTTCTGAACAATTCTTGAGTGAGAGTCTATCAGAAGCAACTTCTCTACCTTCACAAGATAAGGATTTATCCACTTGTGAGACTGTATTGGATATGTTTTTGTTTGTTCTAAACAGTTCTTGAGTCGAGGATACATCGGAAACAAGCTTCTCTCCCTTCACAAGATAAGGATTTATCCACTTGTGAGGCCCATGCTGGATATGTTGTTGTTTATTCTGAACAGTTCTAATTCTGAATCTAATATAGGTGAATCAAGATCAACAGTTTTCAAAATCGGATCGAAAATGGGATTTTTAGGGGTATTTTGAAGAAAAGAGTCGGGTGAGACTTCAAGAATGAACGTGGTAACCGAGTAAAAAGGAGGGCATGGATTATCAGATTTGAAAAGATTGGTAGTAACGGAAGCTTCCGTGGCATTAAAAACTTTAGTGTAATTATGATATTTTGCCATTTGATACATGAGTTTGTGGAGGTGTGGTACGTCCGATTCCGTAGCGAGGCGGACTCTACCAAAGATTTGAGTGGTGAAACTGAATTTTTCAGCCATATTTGAAAGTATAATTGTAAGCTATGATAATAGTTGCGACTATAAAAGAAAATGGTAAGGCAATAATATGTTACTATTTTTTAGTGACCCTTTATTCTAATTAGGAAACTAAAGTTCTTTATAAGATATTGTCTAGAGAGAGGTCACTTTCTTAATTATAAAAAAATATATTTTTCTTTTAACACATAACATCAAGAATAACTTTTCGTTGAATATTGACTCGTCTTTAGCTTTAGCCAGCTTTCATTTAACTCGTTACGTCGTTGATTTTTCAATCCATCTAATGAAAGCTTCTAGTACATTTTATGGACAATATAATGAAGCTCCCACCATGCTAGATCTACCTTGTTGAATCCATTACTTTTTGGTTGAATACAATGACAACATTTTACACTTGCTAGTAAATTCTATTTAGATACTCAAATTATGAATTATTTTGATTGGGCACTTTAATACTAGATAAAATGTTCCTATACATTAGACACACTTTCGAATCAAATTTCGGAACTTTTTCAACCCCTTAATCACTACACTAAACTTTTTTCACTTGTGTTAAGGGGTGTTAATACTTTTATATATATATTAATTAAACCAAAATTTAACCTAATGTAATTTTTCAGCGAAGGGGTATCGCTTGACATTTCTTGGCCAAGGGTGGGTCCGCGCCCCTGATTGATTATTGACTCGTCTATAGCTTTAGCCACCTTTCATTTAACTCGTTACTTCGTCAACCTTATAGTACGTACATCGCGATCTAATGAAAGCCTCTGTCTAGTACATTGGACAGGTGCATCTTCTCTAGTGCAAAAAAAGAAACATATAGCTAAGGTATAGTTACTTTTATTCAAATTTGTGGCAGAAACGTCTGAATTTTAAATATATGTAACTTCAAATACCACATAAGATACAACATATCTAAAGTAATTTTGAATTAATAAACGAACCAAAAGAATTTTAAAAAATAAATACAAATTAAATATCGATATTTAAATAAAATACCCGTGAAACTTTTATCGTCAAAGATAATATTGTGAAGTAAACTACTTCACTCTTCCTTCAATTTCTTAACAACTATTATTACTAGTACTATATATAAGCATCAATATTCAGTTATATAATTCAAATTCAAAGGAAGTCAGCTAGAAGATTGAATAGCTAACTATGAAAGTGAAGTTATACTATTTTTTTTTAGACAAATTCATGTGTTGAGAAAGAAACTTTATTATATGTGTCCAAGCAGTAAGTTTCATTTCTACCTTGTATTTTCAATAAATATTTCTCATATATTTAATAATTTAAATATATGAGCTATAATTCAAGTATAAATCAAATTTATTGATAAATTTAATTAAGGGGTTATCTATTTATTATATTCAATTTTATTTTTAATCGAACTACATATATACCTAAAATAATCTAAAATATATATTTTCTAGGAAGTATTCAGTTAGTATACAAAACAAGCTTAGGGTTGATCCTTAGTGCAACCCCATCAAAACTAGAAAGTTCCGATATAAATCCAAATTAGTTCACGGAAATATATAATCACGCCTCTCCTCATATGGCCCTCATCTCCACCACTCTGTCACAAACTTTTATAGTATGACTTAGCAACTTGATACTCTTATAATTGTTGCAATTCTGAATGTCACCCTTATTTTTATATAAAAATACAATATCATTGTGTGTGTATATATATATATATATATATATATATATATATATATATATATAACTCTCTCCGCCCATGCCGAATACCCCCGGCCGGTTCCGCCGGGTAAGGCCAGGAGTTGGTTTGGGGAATCACGGGGCCTTACTTATTCAGGGGGGACTTGATTCTGAAATGGAATGATTGATAGAATCGATATTTCATAGAAGAATGACCGAGACCATAAAATCCTTTCACACCCGCACATGTGGCTAATATATAAGGAAGTTCACACACCCTGAAAAAAATTTATATATATATATATATACACACAAATGTAATGGATTCAATAATAAGCATCAGTACATTAAGATTAACATTATTACATAAATATTTCCCAGTATATATTAGGAAAAAAATAATCAGTTCCTTTGAATTTTAACTTGTTCCAAAATGGATTTTTGGTGAAGTTGATTACTTTGTTGCATCTCCATGTAATCCTTGTACTTCATTGGTATATAATTGGTTTCACTTTGTACCAATGGGGAAGCAGGACTTACAATTGCTTCTAGTGATGATGGCCCATGAGCAACAGCTACTGATATTCTTGGACTTGTGTTGTTCACCACTACTTTGTGTACATTGCTCTTGTACTTCCCATTACTAAAAATCTACCAAGCAATAGAAACACACATATAACTAGGTAACAGTTCAGAGAGTCAACCAATTGATTTACTTGAAATTCTCCATTAATGAATCAAATGTGGAATTTAAAATCTTGAAAATAAATAAACGTTACATGTTGCATCCTACAATAGGTGAACATCATGACTTGATAGTGTAAAAATTAGGAAAAAGGGTTCGAAATATATTCGAACTTTGATCAAAATTACTGTAACAATCCCAAACTTTGGGCAGAACCTATTACCCTCTGCACTATTTAATAGTATATTACTATATTTAAAGATATATAGGTGCCCACGTGGATATCATAAATATTGCATCATTATAAATAGTAACTTGTCTAGCTGAACATTTACATATCTTTAAAATACACTATTAAATAGTGCAGGGGTAATAGGTCTTGCCCAAAGTTTGGGATTGTTACAGCAATTTCGGTCAATATTTGGATATATTTCAGACCTCTTCCTTAAAAATTACTTAGACTGATAGCGTACAACTTTTTTTTACGATCAAACCTATAACAATGGTATCAAAGTTAAGAAAACTAATCAATACATATTTTTAAAAATTATCTATTAATTTAAGGGGATTGGGGAATCGAACCCTTACCAACGAGATAACAATTCAGATAGTCAATCAATTGAATTACCTCGAGATGGTCACCGGTATTGACCGAGAGAGAGTTAGGAAGTGCATTGACATGAATCCATTTGCTTTGATGTTGAACTTGTAATCCTCCAACTTGGTTTTGAATAATTAGAGTTAAAAGGCCATGATCTGAATGTGGTGGCATACCAAGTGCAAGTTCTGGCTGAGGACAACATGGGTAATAATTTGCAATAAAAATTTGAAATCCTGACTTCATCTCTGGAGTTTTTTCCAAATAACATTCTTCAACTCCTAAACCTTGCGATATTCCTCCAACACTTTTGTTACTTGTCTAACTTTCTCACAATACTCCCACATAATATCACTATTAAAAAAAAGAGAGAAATAAAATAAAAATGATGATTATATGTAAGTACAGTCAACAAACTGAGCTACTAAGATTCCTGGTATACCTGTATTCGTCAGGTTTGCTAGGAGAGTGGAACTTTGGATTGCACAAAGATCTTAAGATAGTCCCTCCAAAAGAAAGCTTTCTCCTTAGAGGTATTGAAGCTTGTCCCATACCTTATAGGGTCCAAAACATGTTTCCCTTCAAATTCTTTCTTCTCTTCCTCTCTTAAATTGAAAAATCCTTGAGTACCATCAATCACTTTCTTCATCAAACTTTCTTGTATCCCATGGTTTACCACCTTCACCATGAAACATATTTAGGTATACAATATTTTCTTTTTCCTTTTTAGACTGTTAAGCATGTAACAATTTAATTCTATTTTACCTTTACTTGAAATGAGTCATAACTATACAAGTATGTATGACTTGTTTAAGAGCCATAAGTTTCATCCTCAAATTAACTCCTTGCCCAATCAATCAACTAAAAGTTATTATATCAGAAAATCAATTTTTTTGTTGTAGAAAATGATTATAAAAAAGAACAAATGATTTCCTGAGATAATAACTAACCATTTTGAAATGAACTCAACGTCTTTACATAAGTTAGGACAAAAGAAGTACTAACAATTATGTGTAATATTCTTAGTTTCATAGTTTCTCACCAAAAAATAATAATAATAATATAAAAACATATTATAGTGTACCATGAAAAATCCCCATTCTTGGCAAGCTTTATTGAGATTGTTGATAGCTTGAGACCGTTGATGAGGATCAATGGATGTGAGTAGCGAAAAATCAACGGTGGGGATGGAGTTTGAATAATCTTGTGGCTTAGATGCAATGATATCAAAGGGATAGATATCAGAGTTAACATAATTAGAAGGGATAGATTTGAGATTTGGTGATTCAGAAAGTGTTTTAACACTAATGGATGGTTGAATTATTGGAGTTGTCATAATATAACTTTAATCTTAGCTAAAAATGGTGGTATATTGTGTATGCAATATGATGATGATTTATAAGAGAACAACAGCTTTAGTTGCCAATGGAGATATTTGATTTACAATTTTAACTTTTTGTTTAATGACTTGTTATTTTGTTTGATAGTAAACTTGTCCATATATGAGAGAAGGTATTGAAAATACGACGCAAATTATTAGTTTCGTTCCTAAATTATTATTGGACATAGAGCAAAGAAAAGTCTAGAAAAAATAACAAGAAGGAAAGTTGAGTCTGAATTCAAATTATTTGTTTCATCCCTAAATTAGTATTGGACATAGACTAGAAAAGATAACGAGAAGGAAAGTTGCGTCTGAATTTTTTTTGTTTTAGATAAACTAGAAATATAACAATAACAAAATATGTCCACATAATATATGGGCTAAGAAATAAATAGCTAATCCTAAATATTATAATCCATCACACACTTTAATGGTAATTAATCCTTCTATGTAATGTTGGGCTCTTTGTTATGAAGATATCATTGTTTCATTATCGCAAAAATATTCTGCTCCTGTTGAAGCTCTGTTAACACACTCCTTAGCCAGATAGCTTGACAAACTGTTAAAACATGCATGGCATATTTTTAAAACAAATTACTTATTTGTTCATAAAAATACACTCCACATATATAACAGAAAGGATGTGTGTGGAAAAGGTTATGAGGCAATTGTATTCATGCTAATACATACTTTTAATTATTTTCTAATACGTCCTAACAAACGGCCCCTTAAATACGAAACACTTGTATTCATGAATCTTTTGATGACTCTAGATTTTGACATACAACTTAGAATTAATATTTAATAGTTCTATCTAAACTAATTGTTAGCATCCTCATTGTAGCAAGGCCTAAAACATTTGACAACATTTTTCCAAATCCACACTTTCTAACTATAACACTCCCTAACATACATGTTCTCAATTAAAAAAACAAAAAACAAAACAGGTTTCTCAAAGTACCCCGAATAGCTAGGGAAAAAAAGGACGTAACCAGCTACGAATCAAGGATTTATCAAAAACAGCTTATGTACCTTTACAAGATAAGGATTTATCTGCTTGTAAGACTATACTGAATATGTTGTTGTTTGTTCTGAACAGTTCTAGTTTTGAGTCTAATATAGGTGAATCAAGATTAATGATTTTCAAACTCGGGTTGAAAATGGGATTTTTAGAGGTATTTTGAGGAAAAGAGTCGGGTGAGACTTCAAGAATGAACATGGTAACCGAGTAGAAAGGAGGGCATGGATTATCGGATTTGAAAAGCTTCCGTGGCATTAAAAACTTTAGTATAATTGTGATATTTTGCCATTTGATACATGAGTTTGTGGAGGTGTGCGTGGTACGTCCGATACTGTGGCGAGGCGGACACTACCAAAGATTTTAATGTTGAAATTGATTTTTCGTCCATGGAAAAATAGTGTAAGCGCCTATGATAATAGTTGCAACTATAAGAGAAGTTATTGAATATAGTAAAATGAGATGTTCTATTTTTTTCAGTGACCATTTATTTCACCAATTATACAGAAAGTATCTTTCGAATTATGTGAAATTTAACAAAAATGTCATTTGTTTAAAAAATATCACTTTCGTTAATAATTTGATTTAAAAAATTATATTTTTAATTATTTAATGAGTCAAATATACACTTTTCTCAAATAATTCAATATATTATTTCATTTCGTTTTAGATACATTCTTTTTCTAATAATAATTTTTAGTTAATTATTTATTTATTAGTTAAGATGATTTTAAAAGAAAAATATTCTTTGAAAGTAATATTTTGTTCAGGAATAAAATGTATTTGACATATATATATATATATATATATATATATATATATATATATATTAGGAAAAAGACATTTTTTACGCATTATATAATAATAGAGACATTTCTGAATTAAATTATTGATAATAAACATATTTTTAAATTAAACTATTAATTATATATATTTATTCAATTTGTATTATTCAAAAGAGTTTTTTGACGATTTTTCAGTTTTATAACATATTTCACATCAAGAGTATCTTTTTGATGACTGAAAATTTTAGTGACTCATGTTTGGATTTGATTATTATCGTGATTATTTAATTAATAATTATTTTTTCTATTTTAATTTATGTAACATATTTTTATTTTTAGTATAACTTTTCTGTAATTAAAAATAATTTACTTTTAAAATTTTCTCTTTTATTCTAATGAAAATTCTTTTAGTTACATAAATATTTAATAATGATTTTAAATCACAATTTTTTTGTAAAACCCTTAAATATTATATTGGGAATTATGAAAGTTGGGAGTAAAAACTATGTGTGTTAAAACTTCAAAAAACAATTAATATTGAATATTCACTTGTAAGATTTTAAAAAAAAAATTAATCACTAAAAAGTAAAAATAAAAATAGATGGGGCAAAATAGGAACATGTCAAGTATGTTAGAACTAAGAAGAACAATAATGTTGAATATTTACTTGTAAGATTTTTAAATTTTTTTTTTTTAACTTTGATCACTAGAAAATTAAAATGATAATTACGACGGGGAAAAATAGAAAAAAATCTTAATAAGGCGGACAGAAAAATATTTAAATAGGATGGATCACAGCAGAGTAGAGCAAAACTTAATTCTTATAAAAAAAAATAATTAATAGAATAACATGTCATATGCCTTTACATGTGTTAGTATTGTTATGATTATTAGCATGATTTAATAAAATTGTCCAAAAAATAAAATAAATCGGAATATGTCCATTAATGTTGAATAATCATTTTATAATATTGTAATCATTTCTATACTAGCTAATTTGTCCTTTTTCTTAAAAAATGAATTTCATAGTAACAAAATCTCCATTAATTCAATAATAGTATTCTTGATTTGTCTTCGATATCTTCATATGATTTAAACAATTCTGATATCTACTTGTCATAGATCTCCACTTGCCAAACTCTTACTTAGATAAGTGACACATGTTACGATTAAAATATAGTGATTGAGATTTAATTAATCAAACAAAATCCTAAACATGAACAGAATAATAGATATTTTATGGAATGGGATGTTATGTGTCCATTTAGTTTTAAATGGTTGGGAACTGGATCATGTCATTATGACATTATCTATGGCTCTTAAAGCAATTAAAAAATCTTACATAATTTAAATTAGTATAAAACAAACAAATACTAAACAAACTTGTGGTGATGCTTAGGACTCTGTATTGATCAGTTCGATTTGATTTTGAGATTTATCGATTTAATTTATCGATTATTGATTTGTAGAATGTAGGCATATTAAGCGGTTATAAAATTATTAAAATATCAATTTATCGATTATTGGTTCTTTTTTATCTTTCAAAATTGGGGGTAGGGAAAGAGGAAATGGTGAGGAGTTTATTATGTGGGGAATCGAATCCTCACTAACAAAATGGAGTTCAAGTAGTTTATTCCTTAAGATTTCACACAAAGAGAATTATTCAAAATCACTTTAAAATAAGGTGACTAATCAATTGAACCATGTACATGAGTTGACAAATGTATCTTGCACAAAAACAACAAAAAAATTTCATGTTTTCCAAATTTAGGGCTCAAACCTCCATTTTTTCAATCAAATCCATCAGTAGAAACGTTAAATAATCATGAAAATACCATTACAAAGGTTACCTTTTACAAAAATGAGAAGAACGACGTTAAATAATTAGAGAAAGGAACGCGAGCATTAAAGGTTTTCTCCTTCCCTTTTCGTGGAAAGATCCTTGGATCATTACTCAATTTATAGTTGGTGAAAAAACATGAATTTAATATGTAAGATATTTACGCAATCAATATTTTTATAATATACAAGGAGGTAATATTTTGTAGAATATTCTTAATTAATAATCTACTCCCTCCATCCACTTTTATTTGTCGTGTTGTGCTTTTCGAAAGTCAATTTGACTAATTTCTAAAGTTAAATTAGATTACATTAATTCAATATTTAAAAAAAAAATTAGATATTCAAAAACTATACGAAAAGTACTATAAATTGCAATTTTTTGCATATCAATATGATGAAAAAATATATCATAAAATATTGGTCAAAGTTCTTATAGTTTGACTCTAAAAAAGAAAACCATGACAATTAAAAGTGGACGGATGGAGTAATATAAAGGGTAATGAACTTGCTATTAAATGTTAAATTACAAGCACAATGTTATAGAACAATATTAAATAGATTTCTTCCATAGAATTTTGATGGAAACATTTGTTGGATACGTTCATGACTGTGTTTAGTTACAATCAAATCGTTTTTATTGTTCTCTATTTGCTCAAATTATATCTTGCTTTACTCATACTGTGAGATTAATTAGGTATTAGTTGAATGACATCATTTCGATGTCATTAAGGGGTCGTTTGGTTGAGAACTAGTTATTCCAAAATTAATTTTCCTGGGATTAGTTATTCTGGGATAACTTATCCCATCATGTATGTGGAATAACTTATCTCATCACTATGATATATATGGTTTATCCCAGGACTATTTTTTTTATCCCAGGATTATATATTCTTATCCCTCACACCAAACGGGATTAACCACTTACATATCAATACAAATACGGATTTAAAGATAATGAGACTTTGATAAGATTTAGTGAATAGCATAAGAAGTAGAACTGTTCATGGTTATGGTTAAAAAATCAAACTGAACCGCGATCCGAACCAAACCGATTAAAAAAACTGATATTTGATTTGATTTGGTTGGGTTGGGTTTTAAATTTTGAAAAACCGATACAATTTGGTTTGGTTTTGATTTTATTAAAAAATAACAGCAAAAATAACCAAATCGAACTGATAAATTATATATATAAATTTTATAATTATTTATATATCATTCATAAATAAAATATAAATATTTTATTAAATTTTAAGTAACTTAAGTCTTTAACTTTACCATTTTCTCAAGCTCAACACTTAAATTTTAGTCCATCTATTACAATCATAAGTCCAAATCCATCAAAATTCATTACTTTAGTCTTTACCTACCATACCTTTCATAAAATAGTCACACTTTCTCTTAATAGAATCTCTTTGTTCGTGTAATGATAACTTAAGTATTGTTTAATTGCTTAATTAAATCAACAATAGCTTTTCAGTGGATTGCTCATGTACTAGATGTTTGTGTCTATCAAGATACGTATGTCCTCAAAAATTTATTACTTTCAAACTGGAAAAACCAGAAAAAATGAACCAAACCGATGGTTATTTTTTTTGTTTGGTTTGGTGTGGTTTTAGATATTTAAAAAACTGACTAGATTGGTTTGGTTTTGATTTTAACCAATAACCGATTCAAACCGAACCACGAACACCCCTAAATTAAGAAGTCATCTTGTCCCTGTAACATCCAGCATCTAGAAATAATTAGAATGTAGTTTAAATCTGGAAAATTTTAAGCAAGTAAGGTTGAGTTTTTGGTCATTTTCAAACAATCATAACTCCTAGATCAGGATAAGTTAGGTGTGCTTCCAGGTATGGTTGCAAAGCTCTTGAAATGATCTTTCCAACACCGCCAAGTTTGCGCGATTCCAAATTCGTATGAGTGAGATATGCCCTTTGGAAATTGAGTTGTTGGATTAAGGAAATGTCCAATTCGGATTTTAAAGGGTAGTTTGGTCTTTTCCTTACCCTTTTAATTCAATTCTTTTTTAGTAATTAATTAGGAGTCTAAGCTGAATTAGATCAGTTTAGACATTTACCAAATAGAACTATGGTTTTAGAGGAAGAACGCAAGAAAAGATAAAGGAGGAAAAAGCTAGATTCGTCGTCGTCGTAAGGAATTGCTTGCGAATTTCGCCGAGGATTCAATCAATTAAGGTATGTGAGTCTATCTCAATGTTGGATTCGTTCACCCACGTGCCAAGCATGTTTGATTCAGCGATTTCATCTCAAAAAGATTGGATTTTGAATGTTATTGAATGTGGTTCTTGAATTACTTTTGTTCTTGAACATGAGTTGAGTTTTAGGAGTTCTTGATGACTAAGTTGTTAGTTCTTGAGTTCCTTGAGTTAGATCCTTGTGTATATGGTTTGGGTACATAAATCTAAAGTGAAATTGAGAAAAAGAATCGGATTAAAACGATTTAGAATCAGAAAACGAGAGCAAAAGTTCGGCAAAATTTTGCCTGAAGGGAGACTGGCGCGACGTGCCCCAGATGCACCTGAGGGGCTAGGGCTGGGGCAGCGCGCCAGCAGTGCGCCAGATTTGAGCCCCAGTAAGTTGGGGCTGGCGCAGCGCGCTCGGGATGCGCCCAAATCGTCTTTTTTCGCTAGTTTTCCGTCGTCTAGCCTATTTAAGTTCTTCTAAAGTGTACTAACACTTTCCATTGATTCTAACTACTCTAAATGACTTCTAAACACTTAGAAATCATCCTTAAACATGAGATTATGAACCTTGAATCCATAATCCAATTCAAGGAAAGTTAAGATCAAAGTCAAGAAAAGTTAAGAGTCAAGTCTAGAAGCTAAGAAGCAAGTCAAGCAAAGTTTCTAGAGTTTTCAAAAGTCTTTAACAAACGTTTTAACTTTGTTTTAAGACTTAAGTTTCAAGTTAAGCAAAGAGTAAAGAGTTGAGTTCATTTCTCATAAAAAACTATTAGGGAACTAAGTATTCCCAAAGAGTTTATAAGTGTTTTCTCATTTGAACAAGAAAAGGGAACATCGATTCCAAGAGAGCTTTTAAGCTAAGTTTGAGTAATTACCTCAAACCAAAGAAGAAGTTGTTTTAAAAACATATGAGCTAAGTATATTTTGGGAGTAGTATTGAGTACTGATATGGAGACGCGAGTTCATATTAACTCAAGCCCCTATAAACCATGTAGCCATCATGGTCAGAAAAAGGGTCATACTTTTTAGATGATTCATTAGTGCTTTTTAGCATATACTAATGGATCCACTTAGTAGTTCAGGTTCTATACTGACGGCAAGGTATAGAGTGGTCCTTGGTAGTATGAGGTAAAATGTTGTACCATCACTTAGGATAGTGATGGTTGTCGGTTAGAGAAACTCCCACAGAAGTTATATTACTTTTAAATGACTAAAGTTGAGTTTGTTATTGCTTTATCTTAACGAACTAAGATTGTTTTCAGTTGTTTTATAAGTTTATATATATATATATATATATATATATATATATATATATCGCTCGTGATTTATTGCTTTATATTGAGTTAAGTTATTCATGAGTTGAGAAGAGTCAACGTAAGTATTTCTTTCATAATCTCCTTCGAGCCTATGTTTGTTAGCATTCCAACTCGCATATTCGTACATTCAATGTACTGATGCCAGTTGGCCTGCATCGTATTATGATGCAAATATAGGTAACCAGGATCAACATTCAGCGCCCCGTTGATCCAGTTGAGCAGCTCAGAGTCAGTGGTGAGCTTCATTGCATTCCGGAGGACACTCTTATTCGCTTTCAGTCTTTCATTTATTAGAATGTTGTGGGGTTTGTCCCAACATCCATCTCAGTATTTTAGAGGCTTCATAGGCAGTCAGATAGTTATTAGTTTAGATGTCTTCCTTTATCTTTCAGATGTTGTTTAAGACTTAAGTGTCATTTTGGCCAACTTATTATTATTTAAGTTATTATTTGAGACTGTTTCATTGAGTTAAATCTTCCGCTGAGTTAAGTAAGTCGGGCCAAGGATTCGCTTGGGGCCAGAAATGGTCTCCGAGTGCCGACCACATCCAGAGTGTAGGCTCGGGGCGTGACAGTCCCTCTAGTCAGACGAACAGAAAATGAGAATGGGCCCATAAGCCCAAGTCTACCTTTTGGGTTAAAAGCCCAATTCTACCTTTTTGCATTTTAGTATTTATATTGGGCAAACCACATAAATCTTACTAGTTTAGGTCTTAATTATTAAGATTTCCAATAATTTCAAATATTACTTCCTGTATCATATTTTATGCTTAGGATACAGGAGTCTGAATCCATGAGATACATATATCTGCCGAATTTTAAAATTGAGATACAAAATTTATTTATTTAAATTAATTGGTTGGAACTGATTTCCTTAATTAGAGGAGTAATTGAGGATTTTCAAAATACATAGATAATTAATTTCATTTTATTATTCTTTGAAACAGTAAATTCATTAAAATTATTAATATAAGATAAAAACATGTATATCTTGGTAATGCAATTTGATTAATTTCAAATTATTACTCTTAAAATATAAATTCATTAATTTGATGTATCTATTATCAATATATGATGTATCCAACAAACTAAACACTTAGATACATGCGTGTCCGGTGTCCTACAAGTATGCAAGTACATTCATATGTATCATAGAAATATCTAGCATTAATTTCATGTATTTGTTATAGGTATCTAGTATTAATTTTATGTATCTATTTATATATATATATATATATATATATATATATATATATATATATATATAAATATTAATTTCATGTATCTTTTATACGTATCTAGTAATAATTTGATGTATCATGTATCAATTGCATATGTTATATCCAAAAACATGGATCTCGAATACATAGTAAGCATATACATCTAATTATGTGTATCTAAGTATGGAATAAACAAAAAGAAAGAATCATATACATCTAATTATGTGTATTTAAATTTCATACGTTATATCCAAAATTATGTATCTCGAATACATAATAAGCATATACATTTAATTATGTGTATCTAAATATGAAATGTAGCTAAAACACATGAATTTAGGAACAAATCACGACTGTAGAGTATTTGTCGTATCATTAATATCATTGTGTTGTTAAAAATCATGTAGCCTAAATTTAATGGTGGATACATATACATGGTCAGACACCCCATTACTAAAAATACGACTTAGATCTTAATTAAGATTTACTACTTATTGGATACAGATGTTTCAAGGGCTATATCAAAGTAATATTGGTAATAACAAATCCATGTCACGGTAACCAAAGAAAGCGTTAGAAGAACACCAGCAAGCAAAAACTCTCTACAATACTCCCTTCGATCCTTTTACGTTGTGGCATAACTTAATCAAAACTAAGATCCATTTCTTCCGGAGACAAACAATCAAGACCCACTCTAAATTAAAGTTTTCTCTGTAGCAGTTACTTTGATTTGATCTAGTAATGAATGAACAATACAGAATAATATTTGGGTTCATGAGAATTTGTCGGCCACGATGATGATATATTGAGAAGAAGAGAGTAGATTAGCTATTGTTGGAATGAAATTGTACGATGAAATTCTTGAATCATAAAGAAGGAGACATAATTGAGTGATAAACATGGGAGGGGAGAATTAAGAGATAGTGGTTGATTAGGAGTGAAAGAGTTAATTAAGCAGATAATTAATCAATCCTAGTTTTAAGGTATGTGGGTATCTAATAATTTAATTGTATCTTCAAATAATATATTAATATATGGTATAAAATATTAAAGTGATAAAATATGTGATTATTTGAAAGTAAAGATAATATTAGTATATATAGTAGTGATGTATGTCTAATAAGGTAGTTTATCCATTTATATTTGTATCTTCTTTCCATTGTACTTGCTTTCTTTATTTAGTAGACGTTTGACCATGCGATACCATATCATGTTGGACATGCAATTTCAGGTTGATTTCATTTCATGATTTCATATCATGATATGAAATTTCATATTCTTCAAAAATCATGATATGAGATTTTTAAATATAAAAATTGACCCACAAGATTATATTTTGTTGAAACAACTCCACATTTATATCTACTAACAATTTATTTCATATGTGAATAAAATTTATAATCACATCATTATTTTTTAAAATTTATTATTCTCACCAATATAACATTTATTATTACTTTTAATTTGGTGAATATAAATGATAAAGTAGAAATTGATTTGGTGAATATAAATAAGAACGGAGGGAGTAATACTTTTATGATTTTTCATAATAAAAAAAATGTCTCTTTTGACTACATATGAAAATGTTTAAAACAATTTAGTATGTAAAAAGACAAAATTGGTGATGTCTGTTTGAAAATCACTAATTCCAATATGTTTGATTTTTAGCACGAAATTACTGCACTTAAAATGTGTTATTGCACACAAGTGAAACGAGGCATGAATCGTTATGATATTGACACACAAGTGAAAATTGTCATAGTTTGTGCAATGTTACACACTCCCTCCGTTCCTTTTTATATGTCATCCCTTTCTATAAATAATTGGTCCATAATACTTGTCATTTTATAAAATCACTGCATAAATTACCATATTGTTCATATTTTACCCTTGTGAGTTATTAACCTTGAAAATATACATTTGACCAACTTAGAAAAGCTAAGTAAATGATTCATGTTCATTGGTTAAATTAATTAATCAAAATAAATTAATTCATATGCATTGATTGAAAACTTGAGTTTCAAAAAAAATTAAATAAGGGTAGAATAGTAAACTTATTTAGTTTCTTAATGCACGTGAATCCAAAATGGCGACATATAAATAGGAACGGAGGGAGTAATTATTTGCGAGAATACCAAAGGAGTGATGAAATATTTATGGTCTATGAAAATATAGTAACGGATGATATTGACCAACAAATGACTCAAAATAACAATGTTGGTTCGCCTTCTCGGTCATATGATCGAGAAATGCAAGTTCAACGTGAGGAGATTGTCCGTACTATGTGGAAAAATTATATTTAAGATTAGTACACTATAATTTATGTTCAAGTTTTTTTACTAAATTAAAGTTTGATCGATTAAAGTTAGATAAAACAATTACTTAAGTGGAGAACAAATAGCTTTGTAATAATTTATTATGCGATTTTATAATTTTTTTTATTTATTTGGTAAGATTGAATAAACAATTAGGGTTAGTTTAATAGTTTTGCAACTCATGAAATTCTTATGTTTATGAGAAAATATACAACACAAAAACTTTATATCGCATGTCCAAACAAAACTTTAATTTCATATCATGATTCCATATCGCATGGTCAAACGAGCCCTTAGTTTAAATGAATCCTCAAATGAGAGTGCAAATACATAGTTGCTAAATTTATTTCATTCAGTGTTAAGTTAATAAATGGTCATTCCTGATGTTTGCCAAGGATTTTATTTATATATCAAGGTTCGTTTATGGATGTACAAAAGAGAACTAATTTAAATGAAACCGTCCACAAATATCTCTATCGATAGCATATGCTATAGATTATAAGAAGGAGATGCTTCAAAAACACAAGGATGATTACTATTCATATTTGGTTTCATATACTTTCTTCTGTGTTCTGCTAGTAATTAAGTGTCAAATAAATATTATTTCAAAACAAACTTTCTTCTAAATATTTATGTTTTAATCAAGCTAGTTCCATTTTGTTACCCGAAAATGATTAAATTCATCGGTAATCGTATTTATTAATTTTTCAAGATGCCTAACACCTTCCTCGAGAAATTATTTCTAATGAGTAATTTTTGAACTAGAATTCTTAATGATATCAATACAGTATATATATTGATTTAGTATCAATTAAGCGAAATTAGCATTCTTAATGATACCAATACAATATATGATACTGATTTATTATTAGTTAAACGAAATTAGTTGGGGAGTATATAGTGTAATTATTTAGTGGGGTATGAATGTAAAGGGGACTTCCATGTTGGAGGTCTCAAGTTCGAAAACCCTTGCCAGCGAAAGCAAGGGGTTTGTCTTCTGGGTCGAGCTCGTCGCACCAGGCTTGCCTAGTGCAGGTTACCTCTCCTATGTGATTTGCGAGCTATTGCATAGGAGCGGGGGTTTTACCCTGTGCGCACCCAAAAGGGTAGCGGCTGCGGGTTTCCCTTGCCATAAAAAAAAATGAATGTAAAGGGATATATGTTTGTAATTATTTTGTTTTATGTGGTATTTGCTTAGTTTCCCCTAGTTTAAATGGTTGTCATATGCGGTTTTGGAGGATTATGTATTTCGTGAAGAAACCGTCTGTCCATATCGTCTTCTTTGTAGGAATCTAAACTTCTCATCCCATTCTTATCTCTATCCTTTAGCTACTTGTAATTTCAATATTTCCATTGTAATCCAGTAGTTTGAGCGTTGTAAGTACTATTCTAAAGTTGTAATCATGTTCCGTTCTTATTATTATAATGATCTATTCATGTTTGTTCCTGTATAGGTGTCTTTATATCAAAGAAAATAGTAGCATATGCTTATTTTAAGAATGTTCTTAATACCTTATTTCCCCCCGAAATGCTATATATACGTTACAGAAAAGTTACAGAAAATACAGAAAAGTTACAGGAAATACAAAAAAGGTACAGGAAATACAGAAACGTTACAGAAAAGTTACAGAAAATACAGAAAAGTTACAGGAAATACAGAAACGTTATAAAAAATACAGAAAAGTTACCTAAAATACAGAATAAAGTTACAAAAAATAACACCTTAATAGACAGAATTACAGAAAATACAGAATTTTAGCAGATTAAAATTTTTTAGCGGAAGAAGCAAATGTTTGTAAATCCTACTCAGTACTCCCTCTCTCACTTAGAGTCCTATCGTGTTTATCCAATATATTATATTTATCCTATTTTTCCCTCTCTTTTTTTTTCTTTTTTTTTTTCAGTACTACCCCGTTCATTTCTTTCTTTTAACTGAGATTCTTAATAACATCTTCTTTAACCTCACCCCGGAGATGGCCATCAATACGTCCTGAGATCTGCGGACTTTTTAAGGCCTTTAAAACATCCTAGGAATTTACAGGTTAATCATCGTTGTTATTAAGAAATTAAAAGTCTAACCATGTACTAAGGGTAGTGTCTTAAATAAAAACATAGTAAATAATATAAATACAAGCATTTAAATATAAACATAGTAATAATAATGTAAACAAACATAATTTACATAATTATTTTGAGGAAATTTTACAGGAACAACATAAAGGACTTACATGATATAGACAGAGAGAGGTTTCCCTTTCGGGAACCCCGAAGGACCCTTACACACTTAAGAAAGTAAACTTAGTAAAACAAACTTAGCACACAAGGAGATTATTTTAGGGATATTTGGATAGTGGAAAGGATGTTTATGAACATTGGCTCGGGAAGGGGAATATGTTGTAGATGTTTTCTCTTTTTGGATTTTCTTTTCTTGCCTCTTCTGAGTGAGGATTAGTGTCTTTTTATAGGGGTTTGGAGATAGGAGCGTAAAAACGTGGACAAAAACTAATGGCCAAACGTGGCCGACGCATTAAGAATGGAATAGAAAGACGTGGCCTAACTTTGGCCGACCCTTTTGAAAATAAGATTAGAAAGACGTGGCCTAACTTTGGCCGACCCTTTTGAAAATAAGATTAAATAATGCATGCCGGGTACACATTGGGCCCCATCGTCACATGTATTATTTGTACTTATTGACACAAATTGGTACAAACTTTGACACTACTGACACAAACTTTGACACGCGTGCTTATCAGTTTTTCCTCTTTGGAGGATAGTGATAAAGTAAGCACTCACACGACAAATGTGGGCATACCCACATGGCACACTTTATTCTCACACTCTATTCCTATTTCTTATTTTGTCTTGTTCTTCTTTGTCTTCGGTATCAATTCTTCATTTTTTCGGTATCGAGATTGTGGAGAGCTATGGAATCAAAACTCATCCCTGAATCATCATCGTCATTGGGATCTTGAGCATCTTGATAATAAGCATTGTTTCCATAGTCGTCTTTTCCAGAACTTAGGGATCTATTATTATTACCCGAACTGTCTCTTCTTGCACTTGTTCTTTCTCGTTACGTAGTTATATTTTCCATATACGGTACCAATCTATCTCCATTTGGATCTCGGATTCGAAATTGGATTTGGAATTACATGTTTATCTTGTCCTTGCGATTGAAAAAACTTTTCTAATGTCTTCTTTATTATTTTTCTATGTTGTCATTCTTTTTCTTTTATGAAGCTTCTTTGTAGTTGTCTGCATCTCGAGTAAATGATGCAGGCAACCTTCGTCTTGATGAAGAACAACCTTCATCTTCATTTTTTGGCAAAATGACAGCCATAAACGGATTTGATATGTCTTTACCGGCTACCGTTTGAACCGGACTAGCTGTATCTTTATTATCCGATCTGGTGGATCTTTTGCATTCGTTGGGGAATGCACACCCCGCTCATCCATTTTGTTGTGAGATGGACAACTCGGTTCCGAAGTCGGATGCGGTATGAATCGGTTGAATGGGTCCTTTGCCTTTCAGTGATTGTACATGCTCCATTAGTTTGGCATTTTCTTGGAGTAAAGCTTCTACCTTTGCATTTAATCTTTTGAAGGCCTCGGTCATTGAAGAACAATGGTCACAAAAGATTATTTGGTCTGTGTCTTTTTGGATATTATATTGAGGGGTCTTTTGGGGATTTTGTCGAGGGCCGGAGAGATATAATAGTTTGGACCAAGTATCCCTCTTGCATAATCTAGTGCTTAAGTAAAATCATTAAAACCTTTAAAAGAGGAGTTTTAACTCCGTTTATAGACTCTACTACTTCTATCCATGTTTGAAAAATACCGTTAGTCTTACCATGTATTACCACATAATATTTAAATTTATTCTCTCTACTTTTGTACGTAAAGTATTGACATAAAGCATTTAATGAAGCTATAAAATATTTATTGTCCTTCTTATTATATGTCATCCATAAATTATCTCGCTAAGCATTTTCGAGGTTTGTCTAACACACATTTCGGCAATTGTCTAAAAGATAAATTCGAATTCGGATAACATATTAAATTATGATTACCGAAGTATATACGATCCATCATCTCTATTGATGGTGTCCGAGGTCTAAATTTCATATTATTTAATACATCTCGAGCATATAAGTCGATCTTTGGGGCTACTCCTTTGCCTTTGTACGTTGAACTAGTTGGTCTCATTTGAAACAAATATACGATTAAGTTATTTTAATATTTAGTCTACTTAATTGATCTCGCTAAACTGTTATCCTTTCCTTTTATATATTCAAAAATAACATTTGGATAAATTGAGATAGTATCCATAAAATTTAGCCATCTTCTCTTGCTACTAGCTTTTTGATTTATTTTTTGATGGAATTTAACTATGGCTTCGCAGTCAGTCCGTACTAATATTTCATTTTTATTTAAAACATATAACTTAAAACTGTTGAGGCCATATATTATTGCTAAAACTTCTGCATCTATACTACTCATATTTCCTTTTTCTCTATATTTTCCACTCTGATAGGCACAAATTTTTCTTCTGTTTTATCACTATATTTAGTTGGTCTAGCTTTTAACACGGCTCCCCATCCTTGGAAACTGCCATCTGTTTCTATTATTAAATAATCTGTTTCTAATGGTATACTTAATTCGGGAATATTTTTCACTCTTTCTTTGATTAGCTTTACTAATTTTATATCTTCTGTATTGAAATGTTTTTGTCCTTTGCTTCTGTTTTAGAGTATAATGGTCGCTAATTTGCCCAAGTCTTTAATAAAATTTCTTGCATAATTTACCAATCCTAGAAATTTTTGTAAATCTTTTGTATTATCTAATTTATCAAGCATATCTAATACTTTTGTCGCTATATGTGGTTGTAGTTTAATTTTTCCTTCGCCTAATGTTACTCCTAAAAAATTTATATGGTTCTTATATAATTCCATTTTCTTTTTACTTACTATTATGCCATTTTTAACAAATAATCGAAACACTGTCTGTAGATGTCCTAAATGTTCTTTAATGTCTTTACTAAATACTAAAATATCGTCTACATATACTAAGACAAATCTTTTATAGTCTCCAAATATACTATCCATTTTTCTTTGAAATATTGGCGGGGCAGTTTTTAACCCAAATGGCATAGCTAACCATTCAAAATGTCCTTCAGGACAAGTGAATGCTGTCCATTCTATGCTTTCATCATGCATTTTTACTTGCCAATATCCTGATTTACAATCAAATTTACTAAATACCCTTTTTCCTTGAATTCGATTGATTAATTCATTTTTATACGGTAATTTATATGCATCTGTTCTAGTATTATCATTAAGTCTTTTATAATTAATGACCATTCTTGCTTTACCTCGCACTATCTCACTATGATTTCTTACCATGAATCTTTGTGACCTATGTTTAGAAGTAGATCTTCTTATTACTCCTAAATTTAGTAATTCTTTTATTTGTATACCAAAATCTTCTAAGTCTTGATTAGTTGCTTCAATAGCAGTTGTTTTTATTATGTATTCGGTATTTATGATATTTAGTTTACATACTACTTTATTATTTTCCCAATATTTTAAAGGTTTTTCTCCTATTATTTCCATTTCATCTAATATTTTAACTATATTATCCAAGTCTTTAGGACTTTTAATTGTTCCTATCCTATCTATGCCTGTTTGAAAATTATAGAATTCATTTTCTACTTCTATTAAAGTATAATCTTTTTCCCTTATATCGTATTCTTCTTCTTCTTCTTCTTCATATTGTTCTTTATTATCTTTACAACATTGATTTTTATGGTCGCAGTCTTTACAACATGTCTGTAAGCCGTCGTTTTTGGAAGTATTTGGAGCTATATTAGCTTGTCTTCCTTTTGTGTCAAATTTTATAGTTTGTCCTGGGGTATATGTTAGATGTTTAAAAAATATTACGCCATCTCTTGTAATTAATGTTCCTCCATTATTTTGTATCATAAATTTTAGTCCTAATACAAAATCTACATTTATGTTAAGGTCTCTTACCCATATCCTGTCAAGTGTATACATTGGTTTATAAAATTCATTACATGTATTAATAAAACTTACCTGTGTCTTTCCTATATAATGTTGGTATGTATTATATGTTCCGTCCATCTCGCATCGCGGCAATTGGCTTGTCTAAGGTTTTTATTAATTTTGTGGTAAAATCTTTTTATTTATTATACTACTGTACATCCTGTGTCTACCAATGCTAATGTTTCTAACTCAATATCTTGTATTTTGGGTCTGGCTAATACTTTAATAGTAGTAAATTTTTTATCTTCGTTACATATTAAATTTTCATAATTGTCTACCATAGTATCTATATTCATTAATTACGCTTCTTGGGTCGATGTTTGGCACATCCCCCATTCTGTGATGGTTTTGTCAAATTTTCTTCAATTTTTTGTTTTCCTTTTTCTAACATTATTACCTTTTGTTCTAATTCATTTAGTCTACTTTCCAATGTTATTATTCTCAAATTTATTGTATCATTACTTATATCTCTATTTTCGCGTCCGTCTTTTATCTTTATTTTTAATAGATTTTCTATGCATGTGATACATCCTTCAGCATAGCAAAACTTACATTTTGCTCTTTTTTCTCTACTTGGATACCATCTACATAGAATACATTGATTACTATCTATTCCTTTATTTCTTTCAAACTCATGAGTACATTCTTGTGAGATATTCATCATTGTACTCATTTGTAATCCGTCTACGTCTATATTTTTTAATTCTAAACCTATTTCATTTATTAATTCTTCGTTAGCTGAATCTGACTCGTCAGACCTTGTTGTTTCTTCTACTTCCACACTTACTATTGAATATATGCTTTCATTGTCTGACATGTATTCATCAACATTAATCAAAGTTTTTTGAAAATCTTCTATTAATTGGGAGTTTCTAGTTCTATTATTATTTCTTTTAGGACATACATTTGCTAAATGTTCTATACTTCCACATGTGAAGCACTCTAGTTTGTTTTTATAGTTTCTATCGTTTCTGTATTTTCTAACATGTCTATCTTTATTTAGGTATGGTTTTTTAGCTGAAGATCTTCTTAAATAATATCTTTTATTATTATTATATTGCTGATTATAATAAGGTCGACGCTTCTTATATCTTTTCTTAGATTTATTCTCACTCTTTATCATAGCTTTGGGTTGTATACATAACATTTTTACAGAAACCCATTTCATTCTGTTTTAGCTGTTTTTGTATTTGTATATTTGTACATTTCTCTGTTAAAATTGCCATTATATGTTGCACTTTGTGTCCTATAGACCATTTTCCGTCTGGGTTTTGTACTACACCGTCTCTTTTATACCATCTTTCTTCTATTTCTCGGCCTAAAGCTCCTCGGTAATTTATTAAATAACTTCTTTCCTAATTCTTCATCAAAAGAATTTCCACTAATTGTGCAGTAATAATAATAATCCTTTAAGAAGTTCTTTATGTGAAACCAACTTGTAATACTTAATTGTTCTAAGCTTATTAGCGCATTTCTTTGTAGTACTACTAAACCACTATTTGGGTCTTCTCCCGTAATTAAACTATGTATTTTATTTGTAAAATTATATGGGTTTGCACCCATATTTACCAACGCTTGGAATTCTTGTGGGAAGTTTGATTTATATGCTTCCCATAAGGCTTTTGCGGATTCTCCTAGAAAAGTTTCCATGTATTTATACATAGTTTCTGCGTCTGCATCTTGGTATGTTTTTATATAGTCTGCTACTACTATTCCTTTCCATAAGTCTATAACTGCATTCCATATTTGAGGATCATGTGTTGCTATGTTTAATATTTTTCCTTTACTTCCCCCTTCTTGTAGCCTAATGGGTTCTTCTATAGGCATCCTTCTACCCATTGGTCTTACATTTTCAGTTACTGTATCTGCATTTTCCCTAAAGACTCGCCGTCTTGGTACATTTCCTCTGCTTGTATCTATTGTATGTGGTTGGGCAGTTCGTTGAAATGGACTAGCACTTGAACTAGTGGATTTCATAAGTTCTTTTTGGCTTATTATAGAATTTCTTTCTATTTCATCTTCGCTGTCATATAGATTTTCTAGTATTTATTCGAGGTTTTCAAATTTTTCTTGTTTTTCATACTCTTCTCTATATCCGAGATTATCTGTTCTGAAAGTACATGTTTTAAAATGTTGTTCTACCTCTACTATACCTATACTTCCTGTTTTACATCCTTTACATTTAAAAGTTATATCCTTATTGTTATTATACCTTCGTTCAAACTTCTTGTAATGCCTCATCTACTTCATATCCTTCTTGTATTATTTCGATATTCATAAACTCCTTTTTCTCTTCTAATTCTTCCAATTCTAATTCTTCTTCTAAATTAGTTTGGTTGGAGTAATTATAATCGGTGAATCTTATAGAAGTTTCTCCTTTTGTATTAGTGTACATTAAATGAGAGTACGGTGTAAGTACCTTCTTCTTATTTAGATTTTCGAGGTTCCATTCTAACCCTGCATACTCTTCTGGATTTATTTTTATTGGTTTTATTAATTTTATGCCTTTGTTTCCCATTACCTCTACTACATCTTCTACTTTTAGTCTAAACCTTGTATTACTTCTAGATGCAATTTTTCCGATGAAACCTGTACACATAAGTAGATTATTTCCGTTACTCATTTCTTCATAACCTTTGGTCTGTATTCCTATTTTTATATGCTTTCCAAATTCTCTTAAATTAATCATAAAATCTGGGCTAATATAAAATATTCCTCCATTATTAGTCATATCAACTTCTGTTAATCCTATG
Source organism: Solanum commersonii (assembly GCA_029007595.1). Classification (NCBI taxonomy): domain Eukaryota; kingdom Viridiplantae; phylum Streptophyta; class Magnoliopsida; order Solanales; family Solanaceae; genus Solanum; species Solanum commersonii. The sequence goes on from JAJTWQ010000467.1 coordinate 35,592, forward strand.
ATGGATTTCTTTAAGTCAGACCATCTATCATCATATATTACGATTAATACTTTAGTTCCTAGATTCTTTCGAGTTAATCCTTTTAATCCTACTACTATTAACCCCATATGCATTAAGGTTAACTTATTATGTACTATTTTTGTAAGGATTCTTGGTTTACTAGATTCATAGTAGCTATTTCGTTGCCTATAGCTGAAATTTGTTCTTCTCTATAATGTCTATATAACTCGATTAGTTTTCGCGAAATATCTGTATCGTATAATATTTTAGGGTTGAGTAGGTTCAACTGATTTTGTTGAAATATTCTTAAGTCTTTATCGACATCTATTACTTGGTTTAACTCTTGGATTTGTTTATCGTCTTGTCTATTTTTTGTGAATATTGTGGATATAAGGCCATTTCCTATATGATTTAGAGAAAAACTTACTCGTGGTCTTTCTTCGGTTGTTGTTCTTCTACCTGAAAGAAAGTCCATTTTTGAGATTTTCTAACTATTGTAGGTCTTTCTTTAGGCGGAGTAATTTCAATATTTTTAATTGAGTTATTAATTCTTCTATTTCGAGAATGTTTTGGTTCTTCTCTTATAGCCTCTTTTTCCCTAAGTAGTTTATCTAATTTTCTACCTAATTCTATCGGTAGCGCTATTATAGTGTTATTTTGTTTAATAACTATTTGATCGATTTACTTGCGGCTTGGTGATCGGACAATCCTTGTGGATCTCGGTAGTATGCTTCTTTGTATATTTTAAAGCTTTATTGTATGATGGTTCTTGACATAAGTCGTTCATGAAAGGATTTTATCTTCTAGTTGTTGTATTGTCTTTTTTAATTCACGAACTACTATGTCTACCTGTTTAGTAATTTTTTCAATTGATTCGGTTGTTTTTATTTCTAATTCTTTTTCTATTATAGTCTTTATTAGCTTTCCTATTTCAACCTTTGTAGGTATTTGTTCTATATTAAATTTTTGGTTTAAGTGTTTGATTTTTCTATCTATTTTTTGTTCTTGAGATTTTAGGAAATCAAAATTTTGTTCTAACCTTTCTAGTATTTTTTTATGTTTATTTTGAGTTTGTTCTATAGTTTCTAATAATTTTACTAGACTTTTTTCTTTTTGTTGTGTTGTTTCACTAAAGTTTATTATAAGATCTACTATCGTATTATATTACTTATCTTCTGAATGTAGAAGGTGTTCTCCTTGACTAAAATTGCACCTTATTACTGAATTTTCTTTTAATATTCTGTATTTCTTTTCAGGATAAATTCTTAAATCTAAGTATTCTAATGATTTTAATTGATCTATTTTAACCTAAAGGGATATCTATTTTACTAATACTTTTTCTCTGAAATGTTATTCTATTATTTGCGGATTGGATATCAATATAAATGGTTTGGCATTCCCACCTTACAGGAGTTGGTAATTCTGGGTTGATTAGTGTAGGTCTATTTAATGAGTATAAGCCTCCGTGATTACAGAGTCTATCTGCTAAGTCTCTTGTTTCTAATACCTTTAAATATGAGCTTAATGCCTGCTTTAGTTTTAACCACTCTAATTTTATTTGTATTTCTCTGTATAAATACCAATATTGTAATCGTAGTCGGTTAGCGAAAGGGTGCTTTTTCATATACAATCTTTTGTCTTGATTTTAATTGAGTAATAAATTTATATTCTAGTCTAGATATTATTTCTATTAAATAATCTAACCTTATATTATCTTCTTTAGTCTTGTTTAGTATCTTATATTCAAAGTATAAACTTTCTAACTTTCTTTTAGTTTCTAAATGTATCGGGTACTTCGTCGAGGTCGTCTCATTAAATGTTACCTCCCAAAACTTCTCGCTCCGATACCAAAAATATACAAAAATATACTTACGTAAAAGTTACGTAAAAATACGTAGAAAAGGTACGTGGAAATACAGAAACATTACGGAAAAGTTACGGAAATACAAAAAATACAGGAAATACGAAACGTTACGAAAAGTTACGAAAATACGTAAAAGTTAAGGGGAAATACAGAAACGTTATAAAAATACAGAAAAGTTACCTAAAATACAGAATAAAGTTACAAAAAATAACACCTTAATAGACAGAATTACAGAAAATACAGAATTTTAGCAGATTAAAATTTTTTAGCGGAAGAAGCAAATGTTTGTAAATCCTACTCAGTACTCCCTCTCTCACTTAGAGTCCTATCGTGTTTATCCAATATATTATATTTATCCTGTTTTCCCTCTTTTTTTTTTTTTTTTTTTTTTTTTTTAGTACTACCCCGTTCATTTAATATTATAATATATATATATATATATATATATATATATATATATATATATATATATATATATATATATATATATTGTTAAAAAATCTCATATATTGATAAATTTGAGAAAAAAAATGGATAGAAAATATAATAATTTTTTACCTCATTTAATATAGAGATCGTTGTAATAATTGAGAAATAAAATAATATTTAGTTAATTGTAGAAACCTTTCTTATGTGACTATCTATTTTGTTGCCTCATTTATATTCAGACGGTTTTCATGAACCAACATTATTATTCTTATATTTACTTTTCTTTATTCCCCTTTTATTATTTTTATTCTCTCATTATTGAATATTCTAAAGTCTCTCAAACGTCAAACCTTCTATATTAGGCAAAATCTATTGTTGTGTGTTTATAAAAAAAATCAAATTCGTTTTTTGGTGTCCTCTTCGAATTTCAAAATACTACAACACTATTTTTATATCATTATATTAACTTATCAAACTCAACACAACGCTATTTCAATATCATTATATAAGGTTTTCAATATTTTGAGTCAGATTTTAAATTAATCTAACATTATATTATATATTTTTCATTAAAAATTTATATTGTTTACATTTTTACTTCATAATGTCCGTGTGTATCCTACCTTGTATGTTATAACTATTCAATTTATATATGTCAATAAAAAAAAATCACTTTATAAAATTTGACTTTAGACCCCAAACTTGTTGAGACAGTATGTCAGAAACAAACACCTAGAATCCTTGCAGGTGATGGTGTACATTATTATTTTTTTTTGGCATGTTATACAATATATAATGTCCCTTAGCTTTCAGGCCTTATTGCTATATTTTTTAATACAGCATACTTGGTGAAATTAAGTGTCACAACAATTTAGGTTATGTAGATAAGCTTACATAAAGATTCGGTTTTATTATTTTATGGAATTATTTTTAATCACAATAAATATACCTTTTTGACTTATTTCTGCAACATTTATAATTTAACAACAAAAAAAATAGTCTTAAACCAGTGTGATAATGTCTCATGATATTGCCACCCTTTAAACCCGACCCAACCCAATAATTCCCCGACCTGATCCCGACCCACCTCCCTTTTCCCCTTCTAATTTCAACGCTTCCAACACAAAGCAACATTCAACGGCCTCCAAAGTTGTCTTCACGGCGGCATCACGAGGGCGGAGATGGCGTGTTCACGCCTAACAAAACAACCCCAACGACAACAACTCATTCCACGGCCTCGAGATTCCGTCAAATACACGGAAAAGTAACGGAGACAGACGGAAAAGCAACAGCCCGGGCAAGACGTTGCAATTTTGTTTTCTTCTCCAAACGTCCCTATCCTTATTAATGTCACAATTTGAAAAGAGGCACGCGTTTCTCCCCTTTCCTTTTTCGGAATGGAGCGAAAATTTCAGAAAAGTATGTCTTCGTTAATGGGTGAAAGAGTTTTTGAGAGATTTGAATTTCGAATGAGTCCTTGAACCCGAATTTCCGTTCCTTTTCCCCCCAAATCTGCTATAGTTTTTCTTCTATATATTCCGTCTTTTCTTTGTTGGGATGGGGGGATTGGATTTTATTTTTTCTGAAAAGAATTAAAGAAGAAGATAGAGTTGGAAAAGAAGAGCTAATATAGAGAGTTGGTTCCCTTTGCACAAAGATATATACTTGAGAATTCTCGAACTGTTCTTGAATCGGAAGAAAATAAATTATTTTACTTGAAGTCGGTTCGAATTTAAGGGTCGGTTGTTTGAATCGAAGGTCGGATTTAAGGTTGTGTGGAAGAAGTTGCCGATCCTTGGCTCGTTGGTCCCGTTTGCTGCCCGGAAAAAAGGTAATATCTACTCCTTTGTTTACTTTTCATTTTGATTCCGAATATTATCATTAAAATTTCTGGCCAACTATTGTGTCATTCGGGTCTCGTTTTAATTAAAAGCTCAAGTCGGGTTATCGTTGTTTACGTTCTAGTCTCGTGTTATTTTGAATCATGTGCTCTTTTCGCCTCGATTTTCTTTTATGCCTTTCATATGTTGATATTTAGAGCAACGATACATTTTGCTTCTCTAAAAGTCGGTTGACGCCTTGTCTCTCTTGTCGAAATAGTTTGGATGTCCATGTGGTTCATACTTGAAATGTGTTGATCATGATATTCTTTCTTCTTTACTACTTCATTGTGCCCTTGTTCATCTTTTTGTTGTCTCCATTCATGGTTGTAGATTTCTAGCAAGTTTAGCCTGATCTTGTATGGTTCATCCCTGTTTTCTTGAATACTTTGAGTAGTATATACATCGCTTTGGTTTCTATTCATGATATTATATTCCTAGCTCATGCTATCGTAATGCGCCAATTTAGCTAAGGTTATTTTTATCTTCTAAATAAAAAATGACCCTCCGATCTTTTGCTGAAATCTAAAAATATTTATTCCAATTTTGGCTCACTAATTGTCATAGTTTGTGCAGTGTTACACACACCCTCCGTTCCTTTTTATATGTCAGCCCTTTCTATAAATAGTTGGTCCATAATACTTGTCATTTTATAAAATCACTGCATAAATTACCATATTGTTCATTTTTTTACCCTTGTGAGTTATTAGCCTTGAAAATATACATTTGACAAACTTAGAAAAGCTAAGTAAATGATTCATGTTCATTGGTTAAATTAATTAACCAAAATAAATTAATTCATATGCATTGATTGAAAACTTGAGTTTCAAAAAAAATTAAATAAGGGTAGAATAGTAAACTTATTTAGTTTCTTAATGCACGTGAATCCAAAATGGTGACATATAAAGAGGAACGGAGGGAGTAATTATTTGCAAGAATACCAAAGGAGTGATGAAATATTTATGGTCTATGAAAATATAGTAACGGATGATATTGACCAACAAATGACTCAAAATAACAATGTTGGTTCGTCTTCTCGGTCATATGATCGAGAAATGCAAGTTCAACGTGAAGAGATTGTCCGTACTATGTGGAAAATTATATTTAAGATTAGTACACTATAATTTATGTTCAAGTTTTTTTACTAAATTAAAGTTTGATCGATTAAAGTTAGATGAAACAATTACTTAAGTGGAGAACAAATAGCTTTGTAATAATTTATTATGCGATTTTATAATTTTATTTATTTATTTGGTAAGATTGAATAAACAACTAGGGTTAGTTTAATAGTTTTGCAACTCATGAGATTCTTATGTTTATGAGAAAATATACAACACAAAAACTTCATATCGCATGTCCAAACAAAACTTTAATTTCATATCATGATTCCATATCGCATGGCCAAACGAGCCCTTAGTTTAAATGAATCCTCAAATGAGAGTGCAAATACATAATTGCTAAATTTATTTCATTCAGTGTTAAGTTAATAAATGGTCATTCCTGATGTTTGCCAAGGATTTTATTTATATATCAAGGTTCGTTTATGGATGTACAAAAGAGAACTAATTTAAATGAAACCGTCCACAAATATCTCTATCGATAGCATATGCTATAGATTATAAGAAGGAGATGCTTCAAAAACACAAGGATGGTTACTATTCATATTTGGTTTCATATACTTTCTTCTGTGTTCTGCTAGTAATTAAGTGTCAAATAAATATTATTTCAAAACAAACTTTCTTCTAAAGATTTATGTTTTAATCAAGCTAGTTACATTTTGTTACCCGAAAATGATTAAATTCATCGGTAATCGTATTTATTAATTTTTCAAGATGCCTAACACCTTCCTCGAGAAATTATTTCTAATGAGTAATTTTTGAACTAAAATTCTTAATGATATCAATACAGTATATATATTGATTTAGTATCAATTAAGTGAAATTAGCATCCTTAATGATACCAATACAATATATGATACTGATTTATTATTAGTTAAACGAAATTAGTTGGGGAGTATATAGTGTAATTATTTAGTGGGTATGAATGTAAAGGGGACTTCCATGTTGGAGGTCTCAAGTTCGAAACCCCTTGCCAGCGAAAGCAAGGGGTTTGCCTTCTGGGTCGAGCTCGTTGCACCAGGCTTGCCTAGTGTGGGTTACCTCTCCTATGTGGTTTTCGAGCTATTGCATAGGAGCGGGGGTTTTACCCTGTGCGCACCCAAAAGGGTAGCGGCTGTGGGTTTCCCTTGCCATAAAAAAAAAAAAAGAATGTAAAGGGGTATATGTTTGTAATTATGTTGTTTTATGTGGTATTTGCTTAGTTTCCCCTAATTTAAATGGTTGTCATATGCGGTTTTGGAGGATTATGTATTTCGTGAAGAAACCGTCTGTCCATATCATCTTCTTTGTAGGAATCTAAACTTCTCATCCCATTCTTATCTCTATCCTTTAGCTACTTGTAATTTCAATATTTCTATTGTAATCCAGTAGTTTGAGAGTTGTAAGTACTATTCTAAAGTTGTAATCATGTTCCATTCTTATTATTATAATGATCTATTCATGTTTGTTCCTGTATAGGTGTCTTTATATCAAAGAAAATAGTAGCATATGCTTATTTTAAGAATGTTCTTAATACCTTATTTTCCCCCGAAATACTATATATATATTACATTATATAATAAACAGAAAAGGGTTAAAATTGCCCTTGAACTATGCGAAATAGACCACTTATACCCTCCATTACATTTTGGGATCAAAAATACCCCTGCAGTTATAACAAGAGACCACAAATACCCTCAAGAGTTAACACCCCAATTTTTTAGTGATGTGGCAAGCCACATGGGACTAATCCCTCCACCTAAGCATTGCCAACTAAGATTCATTACAAAAGAACTTGACATTTAGTGGCGACAAAGTCGCCACAAAATCCCAAAATATTGCCACTAAAGGTTATGAGTGATTTTTAGTGGCGACTAAGGCTCCAACAACCATTCGCTAGTAAAACCTATTTTTTCAACAAAAAAATATGATATTTAATTTTCGATTGCGACCTAATTTTCTAAAATAAATAACTTGCAATATCCATAGTAAAAACATCCAATATTATTACGAAAAATAATCAAAATTACTTCTCAATTCAAATCTCCTACTATACATATATAATGCATCATTGTACATTTTATACATTTACATATGACATAAAAATAAAACATATAGTGTATTCAAACTCCTGCTTAATCGATATCATATTTGGTTTTTTAAAAACAATGAAGAAAAAAACACAAAATTAGAATTTAATGTTAAAAACTTTTAGTGACGATTTTCTGGGCTTTTGTGGCGACTGTTGTTGCCGCTAAAGGTCTAGTTCTTTGTAGTGAATCCTAGTTGGCAACGCTTAGGTGGAAGGATTAGTTCCACGTGGCTTGCCACGTCAACAAAAATTTGGGGTGTTAACTCTTGAGGGTATTTGTGGTCTCTTAGGATAACAGCAGGGGTATTTTTTATCCCAAAATGTAACGAAGGGTATAAATGGTCTATTTCATATAGTTCGGAGGCAATTTTGACCCTTTTCCGTATAATAAATGACGACAATTATATCGTTGAGATCTTGATGTAGATATGAAATTATTACAAGCCATAAAATTCAAGAATTTCTGATAGAAAGCAAGAAACAAACACCTCAAGGTTTGCATGTGATAGTACTGTACATTAATTTTAATAGACAATGACATATTATACAATATATGTCCTTTAGCTTTCAGGCCTTATTGCTAAATGATTTTTTTTTTAATACAACATACTTAGGGTGTGTTTGGTATGAAGGAAAATGTTTTCCTGGAAAACAAGTTGATTTTTGACTTATTTTCTCATGTCTGATTGGTGAGTAGAAAATATTTTCCGGAAAAGATTTTTAGTGTTTGATTTATGAATGAAAAATATTTTTGAGAAGTATCTTTTATTTTAACTAGAGTAGAAAATAATTTTTGAAATTGACAATATTTTTTAAAAACAAACTTAAATTTTTTTTTTAGGGGTGGGGGTTGGTAGGGGTGGGTGGGGTCGGGGGATGGTAGGGGATAGGGGGGGCTCGAGGGTTGGGGTGAAAAAATAAATTTTTGAAGTTGAAAGTATTTTTTAAAACCAAACTTAAATTTTTTTTTGGGGGTGGGGGGTAGAGGGTAGGGGTGAAAAAATGAAATTTTGAAATTGAAAATACTTTTTAAAAACAAACTTAAATTTTTTTTGGGGGAGGGGGGGGGGCTGGTAGGGGTGGGGGCGGGGGGGGTCGAGGGTAGGGGTGAAAAATGAAATTTATTGAAAATATTTTTTAAAAACAAATTTAAATTTTTTTTGGGGGGGGGGGGGGGGGGTGGGTGGGGGGCGGGGTAGGAGGTGGGGGTGGGGGGGGGGGTCGAGGGTATGGTGAAAAAATGAAATTTTGAAGTTGAAAATAATTTTTAAAAACAAACTCAATTTTTTTTTGGCAGGGGGGGGGGGCGGCTGGCCGGGGAGGGGAGTGGGTGGGTGATCGATGATCAGGATGAAAAAATAAAAATTTGAAGTTGAAAATATTTTTTAAAAACAAATTTAAATTATTATTTTTGGAAGGGGGTTGGGGGCTGATAGGGGGGCAGATGGGGGCGAGGGTAGAGGGTGGGGGTAAAAGAATAAAAAATTGAAATTAAAAATATCTTTTAAAAACAACTTTTAGTATTTTTTTGGGAGGGAGTGGGGGTGGGGGTAGGGGTGAAGGTGGGTAAAAAAATTAAATCTAAAAACAAGCTTTAAAATTATTATTTTTTGGGGAGTGGAGGTGGTTGGGGGGCTGATTTGAGGGCAGCGACAAAATAAATTGATTTTTTCAATAAAAAAGTAATTGTAATTTGAAGTTAGAAGAGAAGTTTGGAAAATGTTTTCCTTAAGTTTTGAAGGGAAGTCATTTTCTTTAAATTTGAGGAAAATGAGTTGATTTGGAAAACATTTTCCAAAACATTTAACCCAACCAAACATGAGAAAATTGGAAAACATTTTCCAGAAAATGTTTTCCTTCATACCAAACACACCCTTAGTGAAATTAATAGTCACCACAATTTAGGTCATGTAGGTAAACTTTACCTTTTGAATGATAGGTCGACAAGAAAATAGAAAGTACAGCTACATAAATAGGTCATAGAACTTAAAATAATGGAAAAATTACATAAATATACAATTTATTTTATCATATTTTTACAATATATTACATGCTATTTGTGGGTTTAGATGACAACTCTAAGCCAAAATAAATGTCAACGAGTGAGAGTACCTCCGAGCTTCTCCAAGCTCAAACTCAAATTTGAAACCATATTTTTTCCTTTATGAGTTCTTCAGCGTTAAGATGTGCAATTCAACTAGACATTCCTGATATTCTTTACAAACATGGTAAGCCTGTGCATCTTTCCGATCTCTCTACTAAACTTTTCGACCCTTCTAAGATTTCCTTCTTGCCAAATTTAATGCGATTTTTAGTTCATTCTGGTATACTAGAACAACATGATCATGATTACTATTCTCTTACCCCTTCTAGTCGCTTTCTTGTGAAAGATAAGCAACTTAACTTGAGGTCACTCGTGCTTTTCGCACATGATCCATCCATTCAAAAAACATGATTTGAATTAGGTCATTACTACAAAAATGATTTTCCCACCACATTTCATACTGCTCATGGAAAACCTTTCTGGGATTACTTTTCGAAAGAACCAAAATTAGGTGATATTTTCAATGATGTTATGGCTAGTGAGTCGATATTGATTGTCAATATGCTTATCACGGAATGTAGACACATTTTTGAGGGGTTGACATCATTGGTAGACGTTGGAGGTGGCACTGGCACTGTGGCGATTGCCATAGCCAAAGCTTTTCCTTCCATAAATTGCATTGTACTTGATCTTCCACTTGTTATAGAGGACCTCAAGAGCAATGGAAACATGGAGTTTGTTGGAGGAGACATGTTTCAAAAGATTCCTAATGCTAATGCAATCTTACTCAAGGTACAAGTATAGTTCTTTAGGGATGCTAACCTTCTATTTTTAAAGAGAGATTAAAAAAGAAGTGATAACAATATATATATATTTTTTGAAAAATAATTTCTAAAGAACTATACTTGTACCTTGAGTAAGATTGCATTAGCATTAGGAATCTTTTGAAACATGTCTCCTCCAACAAACTCCATGTTTCCATTGCTCTTGAGGTCCTCTATAACATGTGGAAGATCAAGTATAATGCAATTTATGGAAGGAAAAGCTTTGGCTATGGCAATCGCCACAGTGCCAGTGCCACCTCCAACGTCTACCAATGATGTCAACCCCTCAAAAATGTGTCTACACTCCGTGATAAACATATTGACAATCAATCCCGACTCACTAGCCATTACATCATTGAAAATATCACCTAATTTTGGTTCTTTCGAAAAGTAATCCCAGAAAGGTTTTCCATGAGCAGTATGAAATGTGGTGGGAAAATTATTTTTGTAGTAATGACCTAATTCAAATCATGTTTTTTGAATGGATGGATCATGTGCGAAAAGCACGAGTGACCTCAAGTTAAATTGATTATCTTTCACAAGAAAGCGACTAGAAGGGGTAAGAGAATAGTAATCATGATCATGTTGTTCTAGTATACCAGAATGAACTAAAAATCGCATTAAATTTGGCAAGAGGGAAATCTTAGAAGGGTCGAAAAGTTCAGTAGAGAGATCGGAAAGATGCACAGGCTTACCATGTTTGTAAAGAATATCAGGAATGTCTAGTTGAACTGCACATCTTAACGCTGAAGAACTCATAAAGGAGAAAATATGGTTCCAAATTTGAGTTTGAGCTTGGAGAAACTCGGAGTTATTCTCACTCGTTGACATTTATTTTGCATAGAGTTGTCATCTAAAGCTACAAATAAGATGTAAATATATACAAGAGTAAGGAGTACTAGACTCAATAATTGGAGTTTTTTTTTTCTTGAGATTTACGTATATACGTACAAGCAGTTTATGTAAACTATAGAAGGTAAGCATGGCCACCTAATTCATTTTGTGTTGAAAGATTTGATTGGAGTATATTTTTTCTCTTGAGATTTACGTATATAAAAAATATGTATTTACGAATTTAATTTAGTAAACTATAGAAGGTTAGCATCCCTAAAATGTAAAAGTTATCAAGATTAATTATTATTTTTATTATGTTTTTTTTTCTCCTAAAATAGAATTTCAACATCCATATATTTCCTATCTATAACTTGGTGTTATTCATATGTCCTTTCACTTGTGTTATTGTCTTGCAAGTTATAGTGTGTGTAGGTGTCTTTATTATATCAAAGAAAATAGTAGCACGTGCTTATTATAAGGATGTTCCCAAAACCTTAAAAAATAAATGATCACAATAATTAGATTTCGTTGAAATCTTGATGTAGATATGAAGTCATTACAGGCCATTAAATTCAAAATTCTCATAGAAAGCAAGAAATATATATATATATATATATATATATATATATATATATATATATATATATATATATAGTTAAAAAATCTCATATATTGATAAACTTGAAAAGAAAAAATTGAATAGAAAATATAATAATTTATTACCTCATTTAATGTTAGCCACCGGGTCGTGCGGGCACCTACTCTAACACCTAAGTAGGAGAACTTTCGATTCCCAAACAGTTAAAGACATGCGGAAGATTAAGAAAACTTGAGATAAAATAGCATTCATGAGATTTTTACAAAATAAAGAGTTTTTCAACGATTCAAGTTAAGACTTGTAAAATAATTAACACCCCAGGGATTTAGTCTCAACAGTGAGAAAAGCTTATAAGATTTATGTAAAAATTACAAAGATTAATTATTATTTTTATTATGTTTTTTTCTCCTAAAATGAAAATTCAACATCCACATATTTCCTATCCATAACTTGGTGTTCCTAAAATAGTAGCACGTGCTTATTATAAGGATGTTCCTAAAACCTTAAAAATAAATGACCACAACAATTAGATTTCGTTGAAATCTTGATGTAGATATGAAGTCATTACGGGCCATTAAATTCGAAATTCTCATAGAAAGCAAGAAATCAGGATCGTCTTTTACCTCATTTAATATAGAGATCGTTGTAATAATTGAGAAATAAAATAATATTTAGTTAATTGTAGAAACCTTTCTTATGTGACTATCTATTTTGTTGCCTCATTTATATTCAGACAGTTATCATGAACCAACATTATTATTCTTATATTTACTTTTTTCTATTCCCCTTTCATTATTTTTATTCTCTTATTATTGAATATTCTAAAGTCTCTCAAACGTCAAACCTTCTGCATTAGGCAAAATCTATTGTTGTGTGTTTATAAAAAAAATCAAATTCGTTTTTTGGCGTCCTCTTTGAATTTCAAAATACTACAACACTATTTTTATATCATTATATTAACTTATCAAACTCAACACAATGCTATTTCGATATCATTATATAAGGTTTTCAATATTTTGAATCAGATTTTATAATTAATCTAACTTTATATTATATATTTTTCATTAAAAATTTATATTGTTTACATTCTTACTTCATAATGTCCATGTGTATCCTACCTCGTATGTTATAACTATTCAATTTATATATGTCAATAAAAAAAAAATCACTTTATAAAATTTGGGCTTTTTTAGACCCCAAACTTGTTGAGACAGTATGTCAGAAACAAACACCTAGAATCCTTGCAGGCTTGCAGGTGATGGTGTACATTTTTTTTTGTGGCATGTTATACAATATATAATGTCCCTTAGCTTTCAGGCCTTATTGCTAATTTTTTTAATACAGCATACTTGGTGAAATTAAGTGTCACAACAATTTAGGTTATGTAGATAAGCTTACATAAAGATTCGGTTTTATTATTTTATGGAATTATTTTTAATCACAATAAACATACCTTTTTGACTTATTTCTGCAACATTTATAATTTAACAATAAAAAAATAGTCTTAAGCTAGTGTGATAATGTCTCATGATATTGCCACCCTTTAAACCCGACCCAACCCAATAATTCCCCTTCTAATTTCAACGCTTCCAACACAGCAACATTCAGCAGCCTCCAAAGTTGTCTTCACGGCAGCATCACAGAGGCAGATGGCGTGTTCACGCCTAACAAAACAACCCCAACGACAACAGCTCATTCACAGCGTTGTCACAGCCTCGAGATTCCGTCAAATACACGGAAAAGTAACGGAGACAGACGGAAAAGCAACAGCCAGGCAGTACGTTGCAATTTTGTTTTCTTCTCCAAACGTCCCTATCCTTATTAATGTCACAGCAGAAAGAGGCACGCGTTTCTCCCCTTTCCTCTTTCAGAATGGGGCGAAAATTTCAGAAAAGTATGTCTTCCTTAATGGGTGAAAGAGTTTTTGGGAGATTTGAATTTCGAATGAGTCCTTGAACCCGAATTTCCGTCCCTTTTCCCCCCAAATCTGCCATAGTTTTTCTTCTATATATACTTGAAAATTCTCGAACTGTTCTTGAATCGGAAGAAAGTAAATTATTTTACTTGAAGTCGGTTCGAATTTCTGGGTCGGTTGTTTGAATCGAAGGTCGATTTAAGGTTGTGTGGAAGAAGTTGCTGATCCTTGGCTTGTTGGTCCCGTTTGCTGCCCGGAAAAAGGTAATATCTACTCCTTTGTTTACTTTTCATTTCTATTCCGAATATTATGAGATGAGTCTGTCTTTGTTGGGATTTCCTTGTCTTTGCTCTGATTTGGTTTGAACATGAATATTCATTGTCTTTATCGTTAAAATTTCTGGCCAACTATTGTGTCATTCAGGTCTCGTTTTAATTAAAAGCTCAAGTCGGGTTATTGTTATTTACGTTCTAGTCTCGTGTTATTTTGAATCATGTGCTCTTCTCGCCTCGATTTTCTTTTATGCCTTTCATATGTTGCTATTTAGAGCACTGATACATTTTGTTTCTCTAAAAGTCGGTTGACGCCTTGTCTCTCTTGTCGAAATAGTTTGGATGTCCATGTGGTTCATACTTGAAATGTGTTGATCATGATATTCTTTCTTCTTTACTACTTCATTGTGCCCTTGTTCATCTTTTTGTTGTCTCCATTCATGGTTGTAGATTTCTAGCAAGTTTAGCCTGATCTTGTATGGTTCATCCCTGTTTTCTTGAATACTTTGAGTAGTATCTACATCACTTTGGTTTCTATTCATGATATTATATTCCTAGCTCATGCTATCGTAATGCGTCAATTTAGCTAAGGTTATTTTTATCTTCTAAATAAAAAATGACCCTCCTATCTTTTGCTGAAATCTAAAAATATTTATTTCAATTTTGGCTCACTAATTATCTTAGCCATGCACTTGATGTCACTGCCTTTATTGTCTTTATTCACTAAAACTGTTGAAAATTTCCTTAAAGCAGGGTGTTTCATTTATGACTTGGTGTTCTGTTTAATATTTAGAAGCTAATTTCCTCATGTCAAAATATTTAAGTGCGAACCGTATGAAGGTTGAATTTATTTTGGTGTTGCCTGCTAGTTAGGATCTGGAAATCGCAAAATATTGCATTTCTCCTTCATTTTTGGGGGCATGTGTTTTTTTATAGTTTAGCATAATATTTCAAATTCCCTTTTCTAATCCGTTAAATTCTAATGTTCACAAGTATATGTATGTGTTGTTGTTGATTTTTTAAGCTTGTTATTTGTTAATTCTTGTCACCCGTTAAGTTAGTTCATTATGTCTTTCCTAAAGTGGTTTGTCATTTTTGGTCTAATAGTTGGGTTTCCATTGCATTTTTTTTGTTTTGAAGTACATGACTAACTTCTAATTTCGATTGAGTCATGTTTTAATCGTTTACCTCATCTCAAGTACTAATTTTATTTCCTTTGTTTGTTGTGCAAATCGCTTATTTTCGAGCCTTCGAAGGCTCCTCCCTTTGCATTTCATGGATTGGGCCTTATAGGCCCAATTCCAAATTTTCTATCGAGTCCAAAACAGCCAACGAACAGGGCTGGGAGGTGATAAATATGGGCTGGAAAATTAAATTCAGATTCCGAAAGGTTGAAAACAGGCTGAAAAACAACCTGTATACACCGATATATAGCGATATACACTGACATATATGGCAAAAACACTGCAGCCATAGGTTGAGGTCCAAAGAGGGTTTGGAAATAAAAATACAGGTTCAAAAGGGCCAAAAATGGGCTGGATATAAGTTGTATACAAGCCGTATACATCTAATGTATACCACTTTCTTTAGAGAAAAGGCCCAAAAAGCCTAAGACAAATTTTCAGCAGGCCCAACAACAAAACTTTGGTTGAATAGGCCCTAAAATCATATTGGGGCTAAATTTTTAGACTTAGGACAGGTGGGCCAAAGGGTCAATTCAATTAGATTTGGGCCAAAGCCCAAGTCTAATTATTTTCTTTCCCTCTCTTATTATTTTATATTGTATTATTTGACTAACTTTGATTATCTTATGGTTCAATCTAGTTAAATTCCCAAGGATGGTCATTTCATTTTATTTTCAAATTAAGTTTTATATATATACTTTATTATTTGGTTCTCATTCTCATATTAGTCGTGTCAACACTTAAAATTATTTCCCCTTAGAAAAACCCCCCTTTAGTCCTATTTCCCTTAAGATAATTAAAAGGATAATAATAATAACAATAATAATAATAAATAAATAATAATAAATGGTAATAATAAAAAATGAGCCTTTTTTTTTTTACTTAAAATTTCAAAACTGGTCAAAGTCATTTTTAGTCAAATCGCCGGTCAATCGCAAGTTAGCGGGCATTCCGAGGGCCTAACACCTTCTCGGAATGTACATGGGACTTCGAACCCTTTTATTTTCAATTAATTTTATTTGTTTAAATCTTTTGAAAACCTTAAGTTTTTTTTTTTTTTTTGATATTTACTAAAAAATAAGTGACGACTCTGTTCTTTTGAAAATTTGATTTCTCTTAAACAATAAGTTTAATCGATTTTTCAAAAATTCAGTCATTTTTATTTTATTTATATTTTCGAGTAAAACATAACATATCAATTAAATTTAACTTTATTTAAAAATCAATTATATTTTACTTTATTAAATGATTAATCTTTTTATAATTTAAATTATTAATAATTTAATTATTTTGATTGCAGTCCCTTTTTTAAAATCAATAATTATCAATTACACAATTTTAGGACTTTATATTGATTACAGTTCCATATTTACCGTTGCACGCCACACCACCACCCACTCACATTAATCCCACCTCCCACGCCTATCCTATACAGCACGCCACCACCCCACTAACCCACCTGTAGAAAGCAAAAATTAGTCTCTCTCAAACATAGTGCATTCCGTTTCTCATCTTCTTCACAAATTGTTCTAACGCCTCGAAAGAGTCCTCCACCAGTTGAAGCAACTTCTACAGATGAAGTACATGCTTCAACATTCAACATATTGACTTAAACTCCGCCGCCAAAAAATAATGAAATTCCAGCAAAGGCGGGATCTTCTCAATCAAAGAATCAGATTACTCAAAAACAGAAAAATAGTCAAACAAAGAAAACGGTGAGTCTTGCAAATCAAAAGGAAAAAAAGAGGAAGGGTAAAATTGTAGAAACCCATTCGAATTCGGATTCGATTTCGTAAGTGAGATAAAAAAAGAAAAAAAGAAAAAAAGCAATAAATGTTGAAATTGGTCAGTCCTCAAAACCATCAAGAAGAAGAACAACAACGAAGGAGGACTCAGAAATCACAATATCCAAAAAAGACAAAAAAAAAAAAGGTTAGGGTAAGTATTATATTTAATTTGATTTCAACTTAGTGGTTTTTTTGTTATAAATATTATATCATGCAAAAAAAAAATTCAGTTATTGTGGTTTGTACACATGTCTATTTGCTGAATACATCATTAATGGAGTTTGATATGCGTTCTATTGATATCGATGCAAAGTACCATTGTCAAAGGTATGCCACAATCATATGACATTATGGAAAAATAAAGAATGATGATGGCATGATCAGTGAGAGTGAAGTAACTAGAACTATTGCTAGCAAATTTGGTGGACCTCGCATAGCAAAAGAGCATGCTCCGAATATCAACAATTATCCTACACCAAGAGCACGGAGATCAAATTTGAGATAGTTGATTGCAACTTAGATGTTTAGAATTACAAGTTTTTTTTTAACTTCTGGACGATATTTTTGTGTTTGATACAGTTTTAAGTATTTGATGATATCTAATATCCACTGTTTTCTTCCAGACATATACCAACTACATATGAATTACAGATTGGCTATTATAATTTCAGGATACTAGTTTTATACAAACTGCATACCAATTGGATACACCATTCTAAAGATAAATTACACATTGAGTATAATAATTTTCGCGATAACAGTTATATACAAATTGCATACCTATTGGATTCAACATTTAGAGCTCATGATCTTACATTGCCTTATTAACTGAAACAAAACGAATACCAATTTAGAGTTCATGAACTAACTCTGTCTTATAATTGATATCCAAACTGTACACTTTTGGCATCCAAATTCATACATAATTGGATTTTTTTACTTCATATTCTAACACAAAAAGTAAAAAAATAAAAAATGAATGAAGTTGGTATCCAACCTGTACAAATACCTTGAAGAAATGATTATGTC
Source organism: Solanum commersonii (assembly GCA_029007595.1). Taxonomy (NCBI): domain Eukaryota; kingdom Viridiplantae; phylum Streptophyta; class Magnoliopsida; order Solanales; family Solanaceae; genus Solanum; species Solanum commersonii. Next base: position 53,441 of record JAJTWQ010000467.1, read on the forward strand.
AATGTAAAATAGTGATCAATGTATTTTGTAACAACCTCAATTATATCTTGTTTTATATTTATTCAAGTTGGACAACTTATGGATACCAAATTAATACTAATTGTAAATTATATTGTCTTAACAAGCGTGGACTAAGTATTTTATATTTTAAAGATGTATGAAGTTGGAATACAATCTGTATAAATACTATAAGAAACGAATCTGACAATTTAAAACAACGATCATTAAATTTTGCACCAACATCAATTACATCTTGTTTTATTTTGGTTTAGAGTAGGACACTAGTTGGATATCAAATTAATACTCATGCTAACTTACATTAAATAAAATCAGTCGCTATTAGATTGCATACCAAATGCATACCATAATTACGTTATATAATTTTCACTAATATGAACAGTACCTTATATATTAAACTGACATGAATTTTATTTCCAGTAGTATGTAATTGGTATGATTACTGAGTGAATCTTGTATAAAACATGAACATTATATTAAACACTTAACTGGAATGCATTTGATATCAATTATGTATATATTTGATATGTATTGTCAATAAATATTATTGGAAAACAATGAATATATTGTACCAATCAAAACAAAACATGAGTCTAAAAGACAAAATAAAATAAAAATTTTGTATCGTTTAAACAAATAAACTATCATTTTTTTGGCGCAGGATAATTTGAGCATGTCTTCCTGTTGTGGCCCACTTGATGACATCTACCGCTAGTAACTTTAGACCTTTTGAATTTCACATCAGCAAATTTCTCCCAGCATTCAAGTTGCAGTCTTCCTACCATTCTCTTTGAACCATGCGACATCAATTTAGGCTCTGAAACATAACTTGGTATATCTCATGTACTCTCGCATGGGATAGGTGATATACCGTGAGTTTACAGTATTTCTGAGACATTTAACTTACAAGTTGTGTGTGTCTAGGGCTTTATCGTATTGGTTTTTATGTGTTTTATTATGTTTTTGCAGGAAAGATGTTCAGGCGTAGAAGTATTGAGACAACTGATTAAAGTGAAGAAAAAGAGCATTCACGGAGCCGATCTACGGACCGTAGGTCCATTGACGATCCGTAGGTGATGATCGTAGATCAACAGCCAAAGGACGGATAACAAATCAAGGAAATCTGACCAAGTGTGGAACCACGGTGTCAATCGACGGTCCGTAGATCAGTCTACGGCCCGTACTGTCAAACCGTAGAAAGAGACTGCGAGGGTTTCAGTACCTGATTTTTGAAGATTCCAAGTGTGGAGCTACAGAGGGGATTGACGGACCGTAGATCAATCTACGGACCGTACTGCCATTCTGTCGTTTGCGTCAGAGAGGCTGATTTCTGGGAGCTAAAATATTCTCTAAGTCTTGGCTTATGGAAGGGACTTACGGACCATAGATCCATCGACGGTCCGTAAGTCAGTCTCGTGGATTGAAGACGCGTACCTGAACAGACTTTCCTTAAATTGTTTCCTTTTTAAATTAGGATTTGTTTTTTTATAAATAGGGCATGTAAACCTCGTTTTTGAGAGTTAGACATTATTATTCTAGTTTTACTTTTAACTTTGGAGATTGAATTACAATTTGAGCAATTATTAATTTTACAAGTTCGTTTTGAAGATTTTTGGCTTTGCAACTCAAGTTGAATTTCTGGGTTTATTATTCTCTTTACGTAAGTTCATGATTTCTTCATCTAAAATTATGAATTGTGTTCTTGCTAATATGAGTAACTAAATCCACAACTAGGGTTGTGGGAACCATGAGCGATTAACAAAATATGAATAGTAAATAAGCAATTCGTGAATAGTGTTTTGCATGCATTGATAATTCTTTCGTTTAGAATTCTTTTTAACGGTGGCCAACGTTAGAACTCGCCTTGTTGCTACTTGCCGGATCAAGGAGGTAATCAACAAGAAAAGAATTATCAACATAGATTTAGTGTGATACTATCTAATAGACTAGTGTCGATTGGTGTGAAGTAATAACTAAGCCAAACATCGATTATGATGTCTAATATGAGGTAAATGTAAGGGTTAGTAAAGTATACACACGTAACCGAATCAAGGTGCAGGGTGAAATTCTCTAGATGCCGGATCAAGGATTTAGAGATACCTAACTTATCACTTTGCATGTAATACACTAGGAAAGGATTGTTGTTACTAAGATTATTGCGTTATGAGCTTGTGGGGAACACGTATGCCCTAGTTATTTCTCTCATCTTGATAACAACCATAAATTGAGTTTTGTCGACATCGATTTCTTATTAAATTCTTATTATTTGTTTAATACACAAAAACCCCCCCTTTTAATTATTTGTTTCTGGAAGTTCTTTGACTAATTGAATATAATTGTAGGTTTAAGTAAAGTCTAAACCATTTTTCCTTGTGGGATCGACCCCAACCTACAAGTTGGGTTCTTTACTTGATAACGATCGCTTATACTTCTGTAAAGAAGTGTAATTTGAGCGTATCAATAGGTTCAATAGGGATCGCATATGCATCTTAAAATTTCTTCAAGCTATAAAAAGGAAAGCAGTAATATGTTTCATGCAGTCTTCTGTACCTAAGATCTGTCATTCCATGTCCGCATGGTATCTCATCATTTTGAAATCTTCCGCAACTACATTTCTTGGTGTTTATGCACATTATGTACCGCTTTGATCCATCAACAATAGAATGCAAATAAAGTGTTGATGGTATTATCTAACACACACAAAAATTGAATATTAACATGTTGTTACACAAAAACAAGCCACAAAAAAGGTTTCCACTATATACAAAATGGATATCAAATTCATTCCAGCTACTTGTGTAATGTACTGTTCATGTAAATTGGCATTTTATATTAAATTCATTCAATAATCATACCAATTGCATACATGAATACCTTTGGATATTAATGAATAAAGGAAAAATCATACCCTCATACTGATAGACAAAGCAACACTTTTTTGGAGCTTAAGATCATATTTTTTTTGTTAACTCTGATCTAGTTTTTGCAGCCTCCTCGTTGTGCTTATGAATTCATGTTTGAACTGTTATCCTCATAAATTCAAGAAGTGAAATCACTGGCAACCTCCTTGCTATCCTGTTAACATTATACAAAGGAATAATAAATATATTGTATTTATATTCACTTTTCATATCAAGATAATACAAATTTCAGCCACAACTTCATTCTTCTCACACAAATTTATACACTCTCGTCATTACTTATTCATACAAATATCATTCAAACAGTCTACCAGAATTCATACCATAAAACACATTTCATAAAAAAAAAAAACAGTTTGTTGTACATAATACAAATGAATAATAAATATGTTGTATTTATATTCAAATTTCATATCAAACGTAATACAAATTTCATCCACAACTTCATTCTTATCACTCAAATTTATAGATACTCGTCATTATTTTTTCATACCAATATCATTCCAAACAGTCTACCAAAATTCATACCATAAAACACATTTCAAACATTTATTTTTTTACACACATTTCATAAATTTATAACGATAACATCATCACTATTTCATACACTATCATGAAAAAATATAATCAAATCATTCAAATATAAATACAAAATCGCCACATTCATTGTGTTTACAGTATACAAATTACAAAAACCAGTTTACAAAAACTCATAACATCATTTATTCAATTTTCACATAAATTATTTTATAATATGAAACAAACAAAGGTTCATACAAAAAAATCACAATTTAAATCTATTATACACGACCAAAATTCGAAAATTTCATTTTCAGTTTCATTGTTCTTGATTTTCTTTTTACTGAAGTTGGAATAAAAATACAAATAATAAATCGCAATGAATACTAACCAGAAGGATCCCATCTACTATCATGTTTTATTAATATCGATAAGAATCCATATATTACCACAAAATAAAGATTTTTGAACCAAAAATATTTTGAAATTAGTCGTGAATGACGACAATCACAGGAAAAACTTCGAGGGAGTGAGAAACGTTTGAATAAAAAAAAGAAAATTTGATTTTTGAATTAATTTTAACTGATTGAGTAAAAAAGGAAAAAAAATTGACAGAAAAAAATTAGAGGGAGAGAAAAATGTTTGAAAATAAAATAAAATTTGATTTTTTATTTAATTATAACTGATTGAGTAAAAAAAGGAAACCAAATATTCATATTTTATTTTGAATCCCCTAAATTTATGGCATTATTAATTATCCTTAATGTTATCCAATTTTTTTTATGATATTTAAAAAAATGTTTTTTAGTATTATTTTAAAAATCTTTTTTTTTAATAAAATGTTACAACCTGAAAATTTATATTGTTACAAATTGAAAGTTTTATTCTACTGTTATAACTTGAAAATATTAGTCTAATAAATGTCGTTTATAAAATTTTCACAATAATATATTCCTGGAATAAAATGTTGAAACCGAACACCAAATAAACAACCACAATACTGAAGATAACACACAAAACTCATATATTTTTCGAGAAAAAACTCTTTGAACTCCAATGGTGTCTTTTCTTTTCATCATTTGAGCCCCAAAAAAATCTTGACATATATTTTTCGATTCATAGAAAAATTTCATTGGAATGTGTCACGGAAGTTGGTAAATAAATTGGCTGGAACCGTAACAAATGCTTGATAAGAATAGCTTTTTCATTGATTGATAATAATTTACCTTGTAACTTAAAATTGTCTTATTTTGCATAGTTTAAGAGGAAAATTGGACCATTTTCCTTGTTTTGGAGCAATCTTTAAAAAAAGAATATTTTTTTTAAAATCTATTTTTCTAATTGAAGGATATTTTTGAACCAAAAAACGTAACTGAGGGTCATACTAACCATTTTGAATAGTTCAGTCATTTTCCTTTGTTAAAATAGAAGTGTTTATACTAATTTTTTTTCTTATATGTTATTATATATGTCTCACACATTCAACCCCCATTTGCATATTCAATTATTGAAAAATTGTATGAAATAGCAAACTATTAATTCAAATTAAATGATAGAGCTATAGTTTATTTTATTTGTAATTCGCAACAAACATCTCATTTTTTTGTCATTTGATTCGGTATACAATTAGCTATTTTATACATTTCGGTATAAAATGTGTTTGTGTTTGTTTAAAGCGAGAGAAAAGTGTATATACAAATACAAATACATATATTTTCATCCTATACACTTATAATTATACAAATACAGATCTTATCATACAAATTACAATGTATAAATTTTTTTATACAAAACTAAATAATTTGTATAAAAATGAATGTATCTAACGAATTATACAAATCAAAAATTCCATAGCAAACATAAAATTTCCTATGGAGCGCAATTATGCAAACTATAACTAAAACATAAAAATATAATTTTTATGTTTGCTAAATATGAAAGTTGCTCATCAATTATTACGTATTATTTTTCAAAAAGAATAAAGGCAAAAATGTTCTATTTTGAATAGTTTAAAGGCAATTGACCTATTTTTCTGTATTTTGAAATAATTGACAGTAAGAAAGATGTTGTTGAGCTATTTTGATAATTGAAAGACATTTCTAAGCAATAAAGATAATATAAGAGCATCTTAAAGCAAAAACGTAACAAAAGATAACAGACTCATTTTGAATAGTTCAAGTGTATATTTGGCTTTTCCCAAAAAGAAAAAACGTACTAATACTATAGTACACTATGATTTTTGGTAGTGCATTATCTGGATTGTACCACATGCATTAATGCTTGCACTTTTTTGCTTTCACACTCTCTTCATTCCTTTTTAGTTGTCAATTGTCACGTTGTGCTTTTCGAAAATTAATTTGACTAATTTTTCAAAGTTAAATTAGATTACATTAATTCGATATTCTAAACAAAAAATTTAGATACTATATGAAAAACACTATAAATTACAATTTTTTTTGCATATCAATAAAATGAAAAAATACATTGTAAAATATTAGTCAAAATTGTTATTGTTTGATTCTAAAAAAGAAAACGTAACGACTAAAAGTGAACGAAGGGAGTATTAGATAAAGAAATAAAATATACTTCCTCCGTCCCAATTTATGTGATACTTTTCATTTTTTGAGAGTCAAACTGTTTCAGTTTGACTGGAAATTTGCGCGTAAAATCTTCAATTTTTAAAAATGAAATTTAGATATTTGTAAACTACATAAAAAATATTATAAGTCACAATAATTGTCAATTCAAAATAATTAAAAGATATATAAAAAATTTATAATCAAATACAAATTTATTTAAATCTCAAAATGTAAAAGTGGCTCGACAGATCAGAGATATCTGACCTACTCAAAAAAAGGGATAGTCCTCAAAAGCTTAATCTTTTTTTGTTCAGCATTATAATGGCGATTTCTCCAAGTTCTACCTTAACATCTCAATTCCTCAATTGTCACAGACGAAATGACCATAAGTGCCCTTCCTCTTCTTCACTCTCTTTCAGTAAGTTGATGATTCTATCTTGTTTAACATATTTTTAATTATCAATTTCAATATTGGTTGAATTGGCAAATTAATAATTTTTATTGCTTGTGAAATTTGTTTGGTTTAGTGCTTTTACTATACTGCATCTTGGGTATTTGGGTTCTTTGATGGATCTTTTTTGAAAAATTATCAAGACCATAGTTTTGGATTTATTAAATTCACATTTTATCTGTAAAGACTCAATTTTTAGCTAATTTACACCATTTGATAGTGTTTTTGATAACCGAGAAATCCGTCCTTTGAGGAATAGTGGTGCACAATTCAAAACTCGATGGATAATGGGTAATCCAAATATTATAGGGGTCGTTTGGTATGGGGGATGAGATTTAGTATAGGATATATAATCCGGGGACTAACTAATACCCTTAACCAAATGCCCGATAAAATAATCCTGCAGTTTATCCCGGATTATTATCCCTTGTCCCTCATGTGCACTTACCACTTGATTTTAATAGAAGTGTTTTTATTTTTTTGTAATGGTACTCTATGTTGCTCGGACTCTTCAAAAATGTTGACGGGTGCATGTCAGATCCTCCGAAAATAGTGTATTTTTTAACGATCCGACACGTGTACGGCAACATTTTTGGAGAGTCCGAGCAACTTATTTGTAACATGTACTTTTTTCTGGTTGCCTAGTTGGTAATTTGGTTGCTCTTCTTTTAGGAAATGTTTATATATTGGTTATATCAATATCAAATTTTTATTAGATGGAGTGTATAAGGATGTTTAAGACCATACAATGCCATTCCAGAGGTTTGTTTTGTATATTTTTCTTATGTGTTGAACTCTAAATGGAAGAAGTTTAGTTTGTACTTTGGAGGGTTCGGTATGGGGCTTCTGTAGGATTCGAAGGTTGGAGGTTCCAAAGAAAGAAAAAGAAAAGGTTCCAAGACAACCCTGTTTACGTTAAATTGGTATACTAAAGCTTGCTTATCATGGTTATATTCTGGCTTCTGCTGTAGAATGTTCAATAAAATGTGTCTGTGTTTATTATAGTAAGAATTTTTCATCTTTTTCTCTTTCAAATCAAGAAAGCGTTAACATTGTAAGGATATTTCCTTCCAGTGATTACTTATCATAGCATTTGCCTTTTTTGTTCTTTTTATGGATCGTGATTTTAACTTCTTATAGTGTGTGAGGAGATCATCAGATGATATATCTCACCCTTTCTTAATGCTGCATATGGTCATTAAGGAGTTAATGGCATTATGCAAACTCTAACTTTGATAGTGCACATCTAGACACCACAACTTGGTCTCAATTGACCACTGAACACTCCAACTTGTCCCCACTGTGTCTCGTGGACACTCGATGAAGACATGACATATATTTAGTAGAGGTGTCTAGATGATCATTTTGTGAGTTAGTGCTTAATTGACACAGCGGAGACAAGTTGAGGTGTCTAGATGATCATTTTGTGAGTTGGAGTGCTTAACTGACACAATGGAGACGAGTTGAGGTGTCTAGATACGCATACTCAAAGTTGGAGTGTTGATGCCAAGTTAAAGTGTCTATCTATGTATTATTCCATGATTAAATCATTTTGGTAGGCATCAATATAGTGTGCACTCTGATCCCCTCTCAAGTTCTGAATTTATTTGAAAGTATCTCAGCAAGTAAAATTCTTGACTTTAACGATTAAAAAAATGGTCTTTACTGTTTCCATGGTTTAACTAGCTACGTGGGAGAGTGTTTCATGAGATTAGGCAGAATATATTTGTCTTTTTCTGTAGTCTTTTATGTTTTATGTTAACTTACCTTTCTTCTTAGCTAATCCATTTAGTTTCCGATATGTCTTATGATGTATATTGCTATTTCAAAGTTTCTAACTAATTCTAGGAATGATTCTAATGTGACATACCTTCATTGTGTTTTAGGTAAATCAAACTCAAGTACCCTACTTATTGGTCCTTCAAGTGTATCATCACGAAATGGACAGAAAGCTAGGAGATCTTTCCATGTTCATGGCTTGTTTGGTGGCAAAAAGGATAATAACGGTGATGATAATTCCTCAAAGGTGCAGAGTATTCTCTTCTTTAATTGATACAAAAACATAATATGTGCAAAATTCTCTCAGGAGTCTACTTGATTGTTATGTAAATTTGAATTAAACCATGTTCTGGACAACCCTGCATGAAATCTCCATACGATCCTTAGTACGATTTTCCTGTAGTATCATCTTTTACCCTTTGGGGTTTGTTGTCTTGGATGTGAGGTTATACATTTTTCATAGCTTTATCATTACATGAGACGGTGCTGTACCGCCATTTCTTTTGGCAATAATGAGTACTTGGTTGATTATATTTTGGCAATAATGAAGGATACACGGGTTTGCTTTCAAGTTAATCTCCTTTAAGTATCAGTTTAAGATTAGACTTACATAAGTGGACCAGTGGATTTGTTGCTAATGTGTCTAATCATCCAGGAATCGGTAACCACTCCACAAAGTTCCATTAGAAGAAATGAAGTAGCAAAGTTGTCCATGAAGTGTTTAGATTCAGCACATTTCAACTTGCTTTGATGGATCTCCAAATTTGATACTTTTCAATGAAGGGGAAAAAACATGTATCAATATAACAAAATAAGTTTAATGGGAGGCGAAGATGTCCTAAAATACGACATTAACAAAATAATGCTAGTAACAAAATAGCAAGCGCATCGATCTTTTTTTTTTTTGATGAAGTAATAGATTTCATTTAAGGCATCAAGTAGATGCAAATAGTAGACAAAAGAGTGAGATCAAAAGTGAGTTTGTTAGCTCCATTACAATGAGCCCTATACTAAAGATAAGGAGCTAGCGAAATCCTTGAAGTTGTCTCGGGAGTTTACAGGGGACAAATTACTCCAGCTATACAAAAAAATAAGACATTTAGCAAGCTCATCGATCTTTTGAAGCATTCTTTTGGTGCAAGTCTGTAAATTTCACTATCAAGATACTAAGAGCAGAGTTCCATATCAATCTTGAGAAATTCTTAAACGGGATAATCATAGAAGATGAACATTGAAGACTTGTTGAGGATTTACCCTCGATTTGAAGGGGACAAAATACGATAATAAAGCCAATAAAAGAGAGATAGAGAGATGACTTTATGTAATTTTTATGGTTCTTCAATTATGCCTACATCTAGCAACGAGGAGGAATAATTCCATTATATTAGAAATATATACCAGAGAGTACAGAAAAAATAAATAGAGATGACACTCCAATTTACTCAAGAGAATGATCACGAATTTACTTAAACAGAAATTGCTCATGGTACATAGTGAGAGATGATACTTCAATTTACTCAAGAGAATATCCTATAAATTTACTTAAAACTATTTTTAAAATCTTATAAATTACTTAAAACAATAAAACATGTCTTATAAGTTTACTTAAACAAAAATTCTTTTAAGTGTTTCTGAAAACTCTAATATTCTGATATTTAGCCTCAGAATTTTCTGATAAAAGACTGAGAAGAATACTTGCTGCAAGACTTGATGAAAATGAGGGAAAAGATTCTCGTCCACCCTTTATCAGGGAGAGTCCCTCTCTATTCATAGTTCTGAGGCATATATTATTTGTCTCTTTTCTTCTACATGGATTTCCATGTATTTGAAAGATGTTAGTTGGTGCAGCAATTATGTATCGTCTCTGTATTGATCGTTATATCAAATAGTACCTATGGAATGTATGCTATTGACCGTCAATAGATTATTTTTTTCTTAGGTTTTGTATCTAGCTTCCTACTCATGTATAATCATTTTGTCTTTAGAAAAAAGCATAGTCTGGTTGTTGGTGGTCTTCCGTGATATCAAAATCATCATGTTTCTTTGTCATGATTAATCTAACTTTAATCCAGGCTGGAGTACTTGGAAACATGCAAAATCTGTATGAAACTGTAAAGAAGGCACAAATGGTTGTTCAAGTCGAGGCAGTACGTGTGCAGAAAGAACTTGCAGCGTAGGTGTTCCTGATAAATTTTTCCATACTCGTTTTCTGATTTGCAGTCACTCTTCCATTACTCTGTACTCTAAATTCTCGTGTTACCTTTCTGTCTTAATTTACAGTGCAGAGTTTGATGGCTATTGTGAAGGTGAACTTATAAAGGTATTGATTGCTTTCCCCAAGACGAGCTTTTTGTTTCTCTCCTTATCCCTCCACATTTCTCTCATATGGACACCGATAAACCTGCAAAGATTCAAAAATCGTGCTTGAAATGGTTCTCTTTGATGTCTAGTGATTGCTTACGTTTTGATCTGGACTGTTCTGTAGGCAACACTTTCTGGTAACCAACAGCCAGTGCGCATTGAAATAACTGACGCTGCAATGGAATTGGGATCTGATGTAAGTTTATATGTTCGTGGCTATTCAAACTTAACACAGTCTCAAAATTAAATTCAGATAGGCTGTCGCTAGACAACTAGTTGAGTTTTAGTATATGCTTTGATTAGAGAATCTTGTGATTTATACGAACGTTTTGGAGAGCATATGTAAATAAATCCATGATTACAGTGTGCTCTTTGAATAAAAAGGGAAGCCCGGAGCAGTAAGCATCTCCTGCAGTCACACAGGGTCCGAAGAAGGGCCACACTCCAAGGGGGTGTGATATGTTCTAACTCTTTGAATATCGCGCTATTATATGAGTCTTGTTATTCTTTCTATTGAGCATGTTTGTATGTTTGGTGGATGCAGAAACTCTCACTTCTAGTAACAGAGGCGTACAGGGACGCGCATCAGAAAAGTGTACTGGTGAGAAAAAAAAGAAGTATCTTTGTTTTCATGCTTTTTTTTTCGATATGATGCAAAATAATGTCTTTGAATGTCCTTCAGGCAATGAAGGAGAGAATGAACAATCTTGCTCAGAGCTTAGGGATGCCAGCAGGATTAGAAGGAATGAAGTAAATTTAGATAACCAGAAAATAAGCTCCAATTTTGTTTATAAAGCAGCACTTTTAATTATTTGAGTTGCCAACTTAGATTTTTCCTTTTGTGCAATCACAGTATCCTATTTGCTTATTTGTCATTTCTCTTAATGCGATACAAAAGATGAGAGTTTCAATAATTTTCACTTTAATTGCTTGCATGCAACAAAATATGAGAATATCCCGACTTCGCTAGCCGGAAAGATCAGGCTAATATTGGAATTTTTGCTTCAAAGAATACTTTCAGTTTAGTAATTTTTATTATTTGATTCTCGAAATTCAAACTCGAGCAAGATAAAATTTGGTAGCTTAATGTGGGACATATTGTGGGGAAAAAAAAGCTAAATAAAAAACTTTTAGAACAAAATTATTTTTGACTTGAAAAATAAATAATTGTTTTAGATTTTGGATTTTGTACTCATCTTAAGACTTGTGGAGTATTGATATCTCAATAATCATCATGTGTGGGTGGCGGCCCTTAAAATGAAAAAATTAAATAAGAGTTGAAAAGTTTTGATAATTTTCACAAAAATGAAATTTCGATGTCCATAAACAAACAAAAAACAAAAAAGAAATCAAACTTTTATTTAACATTGAGGCAAAGGAAACAACAAATTAAATAAAAGAATATAAATGAAAGAGTTATAATGACCAAGAAGGCCACCCACCACCTATCCAATAATTAAAAAAAAAAATCACTTCAAAGCCAAAAGCCTACAAAAACCCCAAAACCAACAACCAAACTAGCCTTCAAACTAACTGCATTACTAGTAGGAGCTATAGCTGGACCATCAAATTCTACCGGAGACGGTACTGGTGCATTCGTGTATCTCCTCTTAGACAATGTCACCACGACCAATTTTTGTCCTTGCTCACAATTCCCCTTCACACCACTAATAAAATAATATGCCCCTGAATGTTCCAACACTATCTTTGTGTTCCCATCATTATGCATTGCAATTGGACTTGATGTGTTACATGTCACATAATCCCTCTTGCTCACTTCCAAAACTGAATCTTTTGCCCCATCATAATTCCACACTGACAAAAAAAAAAGAAAATTGAGTTAAAATATTCACTTAGAGGTTCAAAACACGAAAAAAGGAGTTCAGGGGTCCACCCTTGATTTGTCCCTTCTAACATTTTATGGTTGCACTAGTAGTATCCCTCTGTTTCAATTTATATGTCATAAATACGATTTAAAGTATAATGAAAATGCAAATTATAAAGTTGAGATTTTTTTCACATACCAAGAGAATCTCCGACTAGGAATCGCGATTTTTCAGCCCAACGATTGAGGGAATCCGATTCAGAGGATGGGATTTTCCAAGAATCAGTTTTTCCACCAACCAAATGGTCTCTGGCTTCTGTGAAGCTCAATAGACTGGAAAACAGAATTGCCATTACAAACACATTTCTTGAAAAACCGGCCATTGAGTATGAAGCAATTAGCTCAAAAACAGTTTTTTTCGACGTATAATATGTAGCTTTCGAAAAGGAAAATTGAGGGCCGATGAATAATTTGTTTGATGATTTTACAAAAGTCTATAGATTTATTATAATATATAGTGTAGAGAAAACTAGCCGTTAAGAGTTAAATTGCAGCTAAAAAGGAGCAACAAAACTAGCCGTTAAAATAATAGGGCTGAAGGATACTAACGGTTAAATTTTTGTTGGGCCTTTTTATATTCTTACTTGGGCTTGGAGGGTCTCTAGCCCAACGTTGATGAAAGCCCAAAGTGCAGTAAAAGAGGTCGAAGGAGAACAAAGGGAAGAAAAAAAAATGGATTAATTACTTGAGTGAATTCCTTTTAAAAAATAATTACTTATTTTAAATATACTCTTTAATTATTACCATTTATAGCAATATCTAACAATATTTTATTATATTTATCTTTCTCTCTCGCCTCTTTCTTCTTTTCCTCTCCTGCCTTTTTAAAATTTCTCGCTCTTTATCCCTTTCTTTCTTTCTTTCTGTCTGTTATTCTTTCTCCATTTCTTTGTTCTTTTTGTACATTGTTCTTTCTCTATTTCTTTCTTTCGATACATTGTTGTTTCTCCTTTCTTTCTTTATGCTACTCTTTCTCCCTCTCTTTCTATTGTTCTTTCTCCCTTTCTTTCTCTCTCTACTTTCTTTCGTATAATAGTCAATAATTCGTATCAATAATTAATTAGACAAGTAATCTAATCGTAACAAATGAAGAGATATAATAAACTGCAAAATGAACTAAACTTGAATTAAAATGTATTACACACATATTAAAGTTGAATTAGATGAGAATTAAACATGAATGCAAAATATAGCAAAATGAAAGAGTATTCTATGATCTGTAAACTGAATAAAACTTGTATCAATAATGAATTAAACAAGTAATCAAATCGTAACAAATCAACCAATAAATTGCAAAATGAATTAAACTTGTATTAAAAGTGTATTACACTAACATTAAAATTGAATTAGAAAATAGAATTAAGCATGAATAAAAAACGTAACTAATGAAGGATCGGACAATGGTCTATAGAGTGAATTAAACTTGTATCAATAACGAATTAAACAAGTAATCTAATAGTAACAAATCAACCAAAAAACTGCAAAATAAATTAAATTTGCATGAAAATTGTATTACACAATATTAAAGTTGAATTAGAAGAGAGAATCAAGAATGAATGAAAAACGTAACTAATGAAAGACAAGACAATGATCTATAAACTGAATTAAACTTATATTATTCATGAATGAAACATGTATTATATGTGTCTTGTATATTATTTTTGGTTTGTATCACTAAGAACGTGAGTGATGTTTGCAATATGTATTAAAAATGTATTGTGCATGTATTATAAGTGTGTTACCTAAATTACTTTAGTTGATATCATTAAAAAGGGAGTGAAATTTGCAATATGTATTATAAATGTAGGATGTATTATTCATGATTTTAATACAATTTTAATACAATTATGAAACATATCTAATACAACTTTAATACAAACACGATATAGTTCCGTAAACTTCATCCTTTTCGAGCTTCAATCTAATATTTCTCCTAAAATCAATTCTAAACTTAACCAAACCATTTTGAAGTTGAGATATAAACTTCAAACGATATTTTCAATTATTCGTAGGAACAACCTATCCAAACTAATCGCAAACGAAAGAGCAGAAAGTAATCTAATCGTAACAAATGAAAAAACATAATAAACTGCCGAATGAATTAAACTTGAATTAAAAATGTATTACACACATATTAAAGTTGAATTAGAAGTGAATTAAACACGCATGCAAAATGTAGCAAATGAAAGAGCATTCTGTGATTTGTAAACTGAATAAAACTTGTATCAATAATGAATTAAACAAGTAATTCAATCATAACAAATCAATTAATAAAATGTAAAATGAATTAACTTGTATTAAAAGTGTATTACACAAATATTAAAGTTGAATTAGAAGAGAGAATTAAGCATGGATAAAAAATAGTTATTTAAATGAGAATTTCAAAGAGGAAGAAGAAGATTTTTTAAAAAAAAAAAAAAAGAAAGAAAGAGAGGAGGAAGCTAATAATGATAGAGAAAGAGACGAAGAAGAAGAAGAATAAAAAAAAAAGAAGCGGAGGAAGAGGAATAAAAGGCAGAGAAAGAGGCAAGCGAATGCACAATTTGCTTAATTCCAAAAATTGTTATATTTAGTTAGAAAAATTATATTGACATAAATGGTAAATATTTCTTTAATATAGTATATTTATGTGATTTACCCAAAAAAAATTGGGCAAATTACAGAAATCACATACTTTTAAGGCAAAATTATAATTTATCCCTTAAAAGTTTATAATTACAGAAATCCCTCAAACCGATACAATAATATAAGTGCTGATACATTAATTTGATGCGCGAGATACATTAATCGTTAAGTAAGATACATTACATTTTATACATGATACACTAATCTGATGTACATTTTATACATGATACACTATCTGATGCGCGAGATACACTAATCTAATGCGTGGAAATGAGGAATTTTGGAGATTTGTAAAACTTATAAGGGATAATGGTAATAAGTAAACTAAAAGGTGAGATTTCTGCAATTTTCCAAAAAAATATTCAATGTTTTAATTCATGTGACACGATTTGATTAAACATAAAGTTTAAGAAGAAAAAGACTTTTGAGGTTTTGTAGCATAAAAAAAAATCTTTTACATGTGTTC
The DNA here is from genome assembly GCA_029007595.1 of Solanum commersonii. Classification (NCBI taxonomy): domain Eukaryota; kingdom Viridiplantae; phylum Streptophyta; class Magnoliopsida; order Solanales; family Solanaceae; genus Solanum; species Solanum commersonii. Next base: position 69,045 of record JAJTWQ010000467.1, read on the forward strand.
GGAAACGACTATTATTTCAATTAGTTAATTATATAAAATATTTCACCAAAACTTAATTATATATGTCAATTTCAATGGAAATACTACTAGGAAAGGGTTCGAAATATATTTAAATTTCGGTTAAAGTTCAGATATATTTCAGACATTTTCCTCCTAATAAAACTAAGATGACATGCTTGAAGTGAATAAGCTAACGTTTATTTTGCAAGGAGACACTCGTGCAATTGAGACTAAACAATATTATGATAATTTAAAGAGAAGAGTATGTCCAATACCTTTTAATTTGATGTAAATTATTAGTTTCAAATTTTGAATTATTGAGAATTTTAAAAATACTCTTTTACTTAACTAATTTATAAATGTACTCAACACTTCTTTCGACTTTTTATTAAGAGTCCAATACTCTAAAACCTCTTGCTATATGTGGCTATGGCAGATAGAAAATGTAACTAAGTTTAGTTAATCACATAGAAAGATATTTTTAAGACTAATAATTTGCGCCAAATTCAAAAATATTTTCTATACTTTTCTCTAATTTAAAGTATTTAATTAATTTTACTCATAAGTTTAAGATGATATACATACGCCATCACTTATCCTCTAAATAAGAAAAACTCAAGTAGTAACAAAACCAAACAAAATTGAAAAAATGCCACATGTTAAAGTACATGCAAAAGCAAACTTCTCATAACATGACACACAAAAGAGTAACGTGTCTACTCATCTCCTTATACCTACACCAAACTTCTACATATATATATGAAGAAAAAAAAAATGTAACAAAGTCTTACAAAGAAAAATAAAATAACTATAAAGTTTAGAAACTTTCATTTCTCAATATTAGAAGAAGAAATGGCTAGTGGTGATGTAAATAAGCCATGGCGAAATTTACCGTATAGTCCAGGCACTATGGCGCTAGGCGCTGCTGCTGTTGTTGGCGGTATTTGGTACTACATGACTTATATCAACAAGAAATCGCAACCACCTCTTGCGAGGGTATCCTCGGGTACTGTTCGTTCCGAGGATACTTCTCGCAAGTAGATGTACTCAGAGACGGATTCAGAATTTTAAATAATGTACTTGTACTTTTTGAGGATACTCTTTGCAAATAGATGTAGTTGGAATTTCAATCTCTTTTTTAAGAAATATTTATTTGTGTTGGAAATATTGAGTTCTATTGTTAACTTATTGATTATAAGCTACATCTACCTTACGCAAGTAGTTAGAGGCTAATTCAGAATTTTAATTTTTTTATTAATATTTAACGAGTTTTAGTTTTTACCTATGTATATTTGTGTTGGAAATATTGTAAGCTACATCTGCCTTGAGCTCTTGTAAAAAAAAAATTCAACTTTTTGTACAATTGGTTTTTAGGACCTTTTTGAAATTTGAAATCAGGCTTCATCGAGTATTAATGTTTTTATCAGCATTAGTTAAGTGCTAAATTAATGTCGCTATAGGCTTTTCAGGATATATACAAAGAGAGTTAATTGTCTTATTATTAATTAGATTATATTTAGTGATAATTAAGTTATTGTCATTAATTAAATCATTTTTTGGTGTAGTGGTTGAAAGTTAAAATTTTGACGTAGTGGCTACGTTGAAGTTAAAATTTGTTTTTGAACATTTCAATTTTATTTTATTTTTGGTACTAAAAGATGTTACTCCCTCTCTTTAAAAAAATAGAATGACGCCCTTCTTTTGTAATATAATCGTGAAGATTAAAGGACATTGTGATATTTGATATAATTTTAGTTTAGGATAACGAGATTGATTTCTTTTCATTTTTAAATTCCATGATTTTTTTTTTAAAAGGGAGTAATATGTTAATAGCTTAATATGCATTACCTTGTGGCAACACTAGGAGGGTTGCTGGGTTACATAATACTTGTTACAATTTTAGTAAATGCAACACTATAATTTTCAAAACTATCAAAAAAGAAAAAGAAATTGAACTGTTGTACAATCATAGCTCAACTTATAAGAATATCGGAACATTTTAATACTTCTAATTTCACTAATTTAAAAGTTAATTAATACTTCTAATTTCACTAATTTAGAAATAGTTAATTAACTAGATACACGTTATCAAATTTTTAGGTGTTCAAATATGTTTGTATTTAGATTTATGCATCTCTGGATGCATAGAATTAAAATTAAGTCTTGTATACATTATATACAAATAGATTTACATCTATTTAAGATATATAGATAAATCTCACTCGTTTCCTTTATAGATAAATCTCACTCGTTTCCTTTACTTTCCTCCTATCTCATTTGTCATTTTCATGTCTCGCTTGTGTATCATGTACTTTAAATATATGTCAATTATGTACTTTAAATATATGTCAATTCCATCAGATACATGTATATAATGTATGTTTAGTGTGATTCACATATTTCTGGATATGTTATATAATATAGTGTGTATTTAATATAATTCGTGTATATACACCGTATAGAACTCGAGAAGGTCTCATTTGGAGAAGCGTTTGCCAGTAACCAAAGCTTTACTCGGATTATATCGTGAGGCTGACAGAATTCAATCCATAAACCTTAAATCTTGAACACATATGTGGTTGCTTCCTCTCTAAAAGAGGTCTCAAATTCGAGCTCTAAAAATTAATAACTTTTTTTAATATAAAACATTTTTCTCCAAATAAAATTTACACCGTATAAATTCAAAATAATTAAATTATTAAATACAATTACTAAACATAGGATGAGTAGTTAAAAAAATATGCCACACAACAATAAAAAAAAAAGGAATCAATGTTTTTCTTTTTCAAATTTTATATGTCAGGTAGATTAAAATAAATAAAATAACATATATTGTAATTGTGCTATAGATAAGATTGTTTCTTTGTTAATTAAAATTTTGCAGATTCAATTCTTAATTATTATTATTTTTTATGATTAAAGATCTCAAATTTAAACTTGAAAATAATAAGAAATATGCAGCACAAAATAACTATGAGTCATCATCAACCGAACACTATAAAAAGAGACACATGTAATGTGTACGTGTCATTTTTTCAGTCCTCTACTTCCTAATAAAATCATGCAAAATGAAAAGCCCTAATTTTCTTTTTCACTTTAATTTCTAATATTCCACTCGCCAAAACAAAGCAAAAAAAATAAAAAATTTAATAATGGCAGGAAATAATGAAGAATGGAGAAAAATGGCAGATACACACAAAATGAATCCAGAGGAAGTGAAAAAAGCTGGAGTTGAGTCCTCAAGGAGACCACCAGGCAATAATCCAGGTGCTCTAAAACGACGATTTATCGATCGTTTGGTTGCTCGTTAGAATTATACGAGTTTTAAATTGTTTTTTAGAAGTGACTTGGTTGTTGATTAGAGTTATACTCGTATTAAAAATATAAGAATTTTAATTTAGTTATACTAAAATTACTTGGACAAGATTAAGTAATTTCATTTATTTTTTACTTTGTAAAATAATACAAAAATTAACTTGTAACTTATATTTGATTTATTTATGTGAGATTGCAAAATGATAATTAAATGTTGTATTGAATTTTATGCAGAGCAATTAAAAAGTTACTAAAATTGGTATTAATTAGTTAAACTCATTTTATTTCATATTAACTAAATTTGTGGAAAAATATTGAAGAACATAATTTAAGTCACAATTTTCACCATTGATAACTTTAGTCTAATTTATCTCTTATAAAATATAAAATTTTAATAAATAAACAATCACAATTTTCACCATTGTCCTTACTGAGAAATATAACTTTGTAAGTGGTCTATTTTATCTCTTATAAAATATAAAAATTTAATAAATAAAAGGGTAAATATGAAAAAAGAAAATTGGGACATTCCCTTCAAAATTTGAACAATTAGAAAACCCTCAAAAATTCAATTATTATGGAATAGAGGGAGTATTAATTTTCTATAGTAAATATGCACAAGTGCTAAAGTCTTATCGATATTATTTAATTCTAATTAAATATTAAATCTAGTGTTATTCAATGTTGCATTAGGTTCTAGCGGTATTTACAAAATAGTTTCAAAACGTAAAAGGTAAATTTAGTAGAAGTTAAGTTATTATCGTTAATTAATTATTGCTAAAGATTAATCTTGTCACTAGTGACACGATATTTAAAAGAGGAGACTTTTGTCGTATATCAGAAGATTAGGTAATAGAGCAAACATTTTTTTTTAAATTCGTTAAATTTAAATCTTGAATCTATCTCTATACAGGTACCGTACTACATCAAAGAGGGCGTTTGCCATATAGCATTACTACAATGACTATCGCCGGTTTAGCTATCACCGGTGCGGTTTGGTACGGTACTATGTACGCGATGAAGAAACCCGAAGCTTCCGCCGTCGACGTTGCCAAGGTAGCCACCGGAGTTGGTGGCCCTAAAGATACTCATCCTCGCAAGTGACTCATAAAAGAAATTTTTTTACTATAGTAGCATTATTTGCTTAATTTTCTCAACTTATAACCCTTTTTAAACGTTTGTTTCGAATTTTACTATAATTCTATGTTTGGATTCGTCTAATTTATTTTATCACTTTAGATTTATGCGATTAAATTTAAATTAGATTCCAAGTCGTAGAAATTTGTTCTTGAATTTCAACAATTTCACACATATTCGAATGCTAAATTTTGAAATGTATTAGATTTTACAAACTTAAATCATTAATGTCAAGTTAATAATAAATTAAACTTGTAAAAATGATGATTTTATCTATGTTTTGGGGTTATTTTTGTTGAACAAATAATAAATCTAACAGAAGTTTCATTTCCTATTTAACCCTTCACGTTAAAGAAGGTTTTTCTTGTCAAAGGAAATTAGAAAAATGAGGATTCGCATCGGAAAAGATTTATTAATAACTCATAAAGTAGAAAAATTGGTTCCGATACAACCCCTCTTGAACGAGGCTTCTAAAGTAAGTTATTGATTTCTAAATCAATCTCTGCTATCTAAATCACTAAAACGAGAAAGAAATTCGTCATTGCAACGAAAACTAAGCTAACACCTAAAATAGAACTAGGACTAGCATGATCCCCTGTTGGAGCTGGTGCTGGTGCATTAGCCCCTGGTGCATCAACCGATGGTGCATCAGCTGATGCACTCGCAGGAGTATCTGCAGTTGGTGCATCGGACTTGGGTGGTAAATGATGTGGAGCCGGTGCAGGGGTAGCCTCTGTAGGGGTCTCTGCAGCCTCTGATTCTGGTGCAGGCCCTGCGTCAGTACCAGGTCCTGTGTCAGTACCAGGGGCAGGGGCTGCAAATGACGCACTAGGTGCAGGGGCTGCAGATGATCCATGGGGCGAAGAAGCTGGAGAGTATGTTGGTGCACTACTAATTGGGCCAGGGGCAGGTGGCGAAGACGATGGAGGAGATGTTGGTGTTGATGAATCGATCCCTGATGGAATAATAACATTGCTAATTTGCAATATCGAAATATTATAAGGTTGCGATGCAATAGATTTAACTAGTTTTGACCCGAGTGTTTCTCCTTTTGCAGCTGAGCCTAATGAAATACTTCCAGTACCCAAATCAGTCATGTTCAAAAACCCTTGATCGTTATTTGCATGACCTGTCGTTTGAAACAGAGTAGGTGTCTTCATGGTCTTGTTAGGCAACATCTGCATCTTTGGAACATCATAATAGTCAAGTAAGACGTGCACACGCATGATGTTGGCTATCGCGTCTTGCGACATCCCCTTGAGGGGCGATAAGTTGTTGTTTTCAACAACTAGGACAGTGATTGTCTGTCGCGAATTAATCGCGGCAGCCACTCCTGTTTGAGTTAGGTAATTGTTGAAATTGCTAAAAGATGAGTAATGGCTAAGTAGAGAAGTAATGTTAAAAGACTTAGCTTGGGATAACAAGAGGAAGAAGAAAAAAGTTAATAGTGAAGTGTTGAAATTAACCATTTTTGGATTATATTAAAATATTGTTTGATTCGATTTGATTTTGATGATGTGATGGTGGTAAGAAAAAAATGAAGAGGTGAATATTTATAATGAGATATGAGGACTTAGTGTGTGTGGGGAGAAATAATTTGTGCCTATTTTAGGGGTGATTAATTTTGTTTAGTGGATAGGAGGATATGGTGGAAGAGAATAATCATTCTTTTTGGAACAGTTGTTATACTTACACAACACTAATCTTGTCTTAATAATCTAATTACATAAGATCTTGTAAGCATAATTTTCTCGTATTGTGAATTTACTTTTGACCATACCTAGGAAATTTGCATTGATATAGAAGAAAAAGTCTCTTTTTTCGATTAATTTTAAATTCTATGCACTGTCAGTAAGAGCAAAAAGAGTAATTAGATAATTAGGTTATTTATAATTAAAGAGTAATATCTATTGTAAGTATTCATTGGTAATTAACCTAATGAAAAATAATAATTAGAATATAATAATAGGTTAAACTACATATGTTTTTTTGTATTAAAAGTTTTTATATTGTCAGTATATATGACTGAAATTGTAGGAGTAAAAATAATTATTCAGTTGAAACAAGTGTGTCTTTGTTAAAGGTTAATATCTATTGTAATTTGTAAGTATTCACCGATAACTAACCTAATGAAAATGATAATTAACATATAATAATATGTTAAACTACATATACTTTTTGTATTAAAAGTTTTTATATTGTCGGTATATATAACTTAAATTGTACGAGTAAAAATAGTTATTCAGTTAAAATAAGTGTCTTTTTTGGAAATCACTTAACTTTGTAAAGGGATGTTTCATAAAGCATTTGTTTCAATAAAGAAAAGACACATATATGTAGAGTATTCATAAAAGAACTCTCATCGTCGGTAATTATCCTAATGAAAATGATAATTAACATATAATAATAGGTTTTCTATATATAATTTTTTGTATTAAAAGTTTTTATATTGTCGGTATATATAACTTAAATTGTATGAGTAAAAATAGTTATTCAGTTAAAATATGTGTCTTTTTTGGAAATCACTTAACTTTGTAAAGGGATGTTTTTTAAAGCATTTTTTTCAACAAAGAAAACATACATATATTCGTCGAGTATTCATAAAAGAACTCTCATCGTCGGATCTAGTGTATAATGTATGAGTTTACCGAAAGAAATCTATTAAATAGCTATAAATATTTTACTGTACTCAATCATTATTATATATTAAATCATGGATTTTTCCCTATTCCAATGTACAACTTATTACTAAAACAGCAAATCTTGTCAATCTTAGAAATTTAATACTTCCTCGTCCCCAATATTAAATTAAAAATAGATGTCCATTTTTATTTGTTCGATTTGTGAAATGAAGAGATACTTGCATTATTTTTTTCTTTTGTCTTTAAGACTAAGAAAATTGAAGAAAGTATTTAAAACTGCAACTTCACCAACTGGTAAAGGAACACATTTCATAAGTTGTAAGAAATTACATGATATCTGAACTCTATCGAACAAAAAAAGAAAGCTTTTGTTCTGAACTAAATACTGGAAAATTTTACTAAAATATTGTAATAATCTTATGTTCAAACCTTTGGATATTCAATTGTAATCTTCTACAGCATTCTTGTTGACAGACAAACCAGTGAACTGGAGAATCAATCAATCAATCTTCACAGACGAGTAGATGAGTCTTGTGAACCAGAAGCATGCGTAGAAACCGATGGTACCGGTCAGGACGAAAAATGCATATGAAGCAATCAACATGTAACCGAAATACAAGATCCCGGAAACAGGCTTAGTGATGTCAAGCTTGGTGAAGAAATAGAAGGTAGCGTAAAGGAACAGGTAAAGTGCGGACGAGCCTGATGTTAAGTAGGATCTCCACCACCACAAGTAGTCCTCACTGCATAACTGGAAATAGCATAGTACGATGGTTATCTCAGCACAGGTGACTATCAGGATGACAAAAACGATGAAGAGGAAACCGAAGAGGTAGTAAAACTGGTTCAGCCAGATCGAGGTGAGAATGAAGAAGAGCTCAATGAAGACGGCTCCAAATGGAAGTATGCCTCCAATAAGAACTGAGAAGATGGGGTTCATGTACCAAGCCTGCTCTGGGATCTGCCTGGGTATTTTATTCGTCTTTACTGGATCCTCAATGGTTGGCTTTCTAAAACCAACGTAACTGCCAACAAACACAAGAGGGACTGATATTCCGAACCATAAGAACACCAAAGCAAACATTGTTCCAAATGGCACAGCCCCAGATGATTTTTGACCCCAGATGAGTGCATTTAACACGAAGAAGATAACAAAGACAGTAGCTGGGAACAAAAATGCTGTCCTCAGAGCGATTCTCTTCCATTCTGTACCTTTAAACATCTTATAGAGACGGGAAGCAGAGTAGCCCGCAAAGAGTCCCATGAAAACCCAGAGCAAGAGCATTGCAGTCATTAGCCCACCCCGATTTGAAGGGGAGAGGAACCCCAGGACGGCAAACATCATGGTCACAAGCATCATACCGAAAAACTGTACACCAGTTCCAACATAGATACAAAGCAAATCCGAGTTACTTGGAGGCCTGAAAACATCTGAATGGACTAGTTTCCATCCTGTTTCTTCCTGTGCCTCCTCCTGGGTTTCCAGTTCATTATACTTGGAAATGTCACGATAAAGTGTTCTCAACATTATCATCGCCACCATGCCTGATAGGAACAGCACAATCATTAAAGAATTTACTATCGAGAACCAGTGTATCTGATCATCAGCCATCAAAAGATAGGCATCCCATCTTGAGGCCCACTTCACATCACTTTCCTGCAATACAAACCAGAGAATCATACAAAATCAGTTTTATATAATACCAAAGTTCCCCTATAAATCTCAAAAGGTTAAACTGAAAAATGCTAACATATAAAATTATAAAAAAGACTAGTAACCTCTCCCTCCATCCCAAAATAAGTGTTACCTTAGCAAAAAAATTGTCCCAAAATACGTGTCACCTTAGAAATTCAAGATAAAAATTAGTATTTTTCTAACTATATCCTTATACTCCAACTTTTTAACAGTGTTAAATTTTCAAGAGATATTTATTAAATAGGGGTAGTTTAGTAAACTACACCTTGTATTTATTGATTTCTTAATGAACACGATTTTTGCTAAGGTTACACTTGTTTTGGGATGGAGGGAGTATTACATTGAGTGGCCATATCTAACAAGATTCGATAAGTTACCTGGAATTCAACATCATATGTAAATATGATTTCTTGGTTAGCCTCAACCTCTTGAGGAGAATTTGAGTTAGATACCGTCCGTTTTGCATGTGGATCACATGTTGTTAAACGGGTATTGTCAGCCCATTTGCCATCATATTCATGCTTAACACTGGAAATATTATCAGCCATATCAGTTCTTTGGCACCAAAGGATTAAACAATAAGAGCAAGTGAAATCTTACACATTACATTATGCCTCAGCCTATAAGTGCAGACAGAAATATTAGTAGCCTTGAGAACAAACCTAAATGGCATGACCTCAAATCCCACAATTCTGGCCGAGTCTGTCTGCAAATCTTTATGGTACTTAACAGTAAATGTCAAGTGGTTATGGATGAAATGCTTCTCATCCTTGCTCTGCAGGCAATCATACGAGACAAATGAGTAGACCATAATGAAATTTAGCTCTACTACATATAGAATCAGTTCTACATTGTGTTATGGGAAGTAAAATGAAATTCCTTACTCCAGCATATTGTCCTTTTACACCAATATAAACTCCCTGCTGATAGGCAGGAGGGGCTTCTTGCTCTAACCTCCGAACTGGAACAACTAAAGGCAGATTATCTAGTATCCTGACACAAGAATCCAGAAAATTGTTAGAAAGAGTAAAGAAGAATATGATCCTTTTAAAAGGCCGGAAAATGACACTGTTTCCTCAAGAGAATAATTGACCTACATGTTCACACGATATTCATCTTCAATTTTTTCTTTAAATTCCTTAGCTGTCTTGTCATCAAGTACAAGCCTACAAACAACATGACACATCTTTGGCTCCCTCATTTTAAACTGCAGTATAAACATACATCTAAAAGAAGTCAGTTATCATAAGATAAAGTAAATAAATCAAGTGATGAAGTAGATGAAGCTGACCGTAAAAGGGGAGTTCTCAATTCGATCACCACGAAGCACTTCTCCAAGATTTTCTCTGCTATCAATGACATTTTCTGGACGACAAAAAGGAACAGAATAGAACGAATAAGGAAGCTGAGTCTTTGTAGAGGTCAGCTTGTTCACTTTCACAGACAGAAGATCTCCCTGCAACAAACATCGTCACCTTCCAGAGTCAGAAAAACCTTTGTATTCCCTTCTTTTAGGGTTAAGAATAAACTCCCAATGATTTTAAAAAATAAACTCACCCTGCCCAAGAACATGTAAAGAACTTTCGCACAACAAAATCTATATACAATTTATCCAGCTTGCACTACTCACCAATGAAACAAATAGGTGCCTAATTTTTTCGGGCATAATCTGACCTAGATATATGTGAGGTGACCCAACAAGTCTATATAATCTGCTTATACACAACTACAATTCTTTTGAGGGAATTCTTCATCAAAAACAGTTCTTCTGCATCATTCTATTCATTCTCTCTCTTCATTAAGCAGAATTGGTGTAACTATGCCTCAATGCCATTTGTATTCATTCTCAGCTTTCTCGCAATAGGTTTTCCTTATTCATTCAATTGGTGAATCCAGACGGTTTTAAATTCAACATCTCACCAATCAAGGTAAATATAAACCATCAAACCCAATAGATTCTACAACAGTAGCCACAGATACACACAAATCAAAGCACCAAAATTTAACACAAAACCATACCTAGACCCCAACAGAGATCTGTAAACCTAACACAAATCAAACAGTAAATAACCTAACAAAGCATTTAATACACACACACTCACTCCCTTAGACAGGATATTCAAACACAGTAATTAGAATCAAAATGTTTGACACTTTGCTTCCAGATATTCAAACAAAAATAAACTTTCAAGTTTTTTTATTTCATCAACAATTTAAAATGTGCAGTTTTCACCACTTTGACAACCGTTTAGATACTAGAAGAATTCATCACATATAGTAATTTATATGCTGCTTCAGAATATCCACATTTTTATATTTTTTTTTTTAAAAAGTGATTAATCTAGCAGATCTAGCTTCAAACCTAAGTCAAGTTACTTCTTGATATCTGAAAGTAACAACAAAAAAGCAATGCTCCTGTATTTTGTGCACACACATGCATAAACATTTTGATACAAGAAGAATTGCATTGTATATAGTAATTAATACGCAGATTTGGAATATCTAATTTTTTATTAACACGTAGTCCGGTGCACAAAGCGTCCCATGTTACCAGGGTCTGCGGAAGGCTGCCCCCGAGGGGTGTGATGTAGACAATCAACACTAATGCAAGCATTAATGACTGCTTCTAGATCACATGAAGACAACTTTACCGTTTCTCCAAGGCTCCCCTATTATCTACATTTGTATTTATCAAAAAAAAAAAGTGATAATCCAGCTGATCTAGCTTCAAACTTCAGCCAAATTGCCTCATGATATCCAAAACTATCAACAAAAATAACAATGCACCTCCATTTTGTGCACACACATACATGAAACATCTTCGTACGAGAAGAATTGCATCTTATATAGTAATTTATACGCAGCTTCGGAATACCTACAGAAGTGATTAATCTAACTGATCTAGCTTCAAACTTTAGCCAAATTGCCTCATGATATCCAAAAATAACAATACACCTCCATTTTGTACACACACATACGTAAATTTTGATACGAGAAGAATTGCATCATATATAGTAACTTATTCACAGCTTTGAAATATCTAGTTATCTACATTATCATTTTTCAAAAAAAAGTGACTACTAACCGGTCTAGCTTCAAACTTTAGCCAACTTGCCTCATCATAAGCGTAACTATCAACAAAAATAACAATGCACGTGAAACATTTTGATACGTGAAGAATTGCATGATATATAGTAATTTTTATGCAGTTCGAAAGTTTGAAATATCTACCTTTTTTATTTATCAAAAAAAGAAAAAGTGATTAATCCAACCGATCTAGCTTTAAACTTTAGCCAAATTGCCTCATGAAATCCGATAATAACAACAAAAATAACAATACACCTCCGTTTTGTGCACACACATACATAATACATCCTGACACAAGAAAAATTACATCATTTATACGCAACTTCGGAACATCTACATTTCCATTTTTCCAACAAGAGTGATTAATCTTGCCGATCAAGCTTCAAAATTTAGCCAACTTGCCTCATGAAATCCCAAAATAACAATGCACCTCCATTTTGTGTATGCACATTAGAAGAATTACATCGTATATAGTAATTTATACACAGCTTCGGAATATCTACATTTTTTTTATTTTTCCAACAAGAGTGATTAATCTAACCGATCTAACTACAAACTTTAGCCAAATTGCCTCATGATATCCGAAAATAACAATGACACACATACGTAAACATGAAGAAATTTCGAGAAAAAATGCTGACCTTTTGGAAATCTTCAGGCGCAACACCGGGGAGGTAGAAACAGGAGGCATTGTGGAATGTAAGCAGAAGAGAAATAGCGCAAATCAATGAAGGAATTAGCAGAGATCGCCGAGTTCTTCCCATGGTGAAAAATGGCGTTTAGATTTGGGAATTGGAGTTTCTTCAGATCCAAAAAAAAATACACCGAGACCAGCGTTTTTTGCTATATAAATGCGTTTTTCAGGGTCCCACTTGGTGAAAAAAAGTACTCTTATATTTTTTTTATTTAATAAGTATTTGTTTAGAATCGCGATAAATTTGACCTGTGAAAGATAGTATAATTCCGTATACACTATACAATCAAACTTGAGTTTGAGATTCTTGATTGTTTGTAGTGAAGAGCGACAAATGACGAGCGACTCAAATTTCTTTATAATAATATCGTTAGTATGAGATTTCTTTTATTGTTATAGCGATTGATTATTATACAATTCATAACAATATTTGCTATTTAAATAAATTATTATAGGCAAAATAGATACATATAATCTTTTTTTTTTAATATATTGTTTGTATTAATATAATTGGTTTCGAGATCTTTCCTAAATAAATCGAGGTCTTCATTCTTAATGTTATTATAGGTAGGAACTTTAAGTCTCATCTTAAACTTAATCATATTTTATTTTGTATAGAAAAGGAAAATTATTTAATGATGAAAATATATATTTATAGAATATTCTTTTGACATATGGTGTATTAAAATATTTGACCAAAATCTCTAGACCTATATTTAATATTTTTTATAAAAGATAATTGTTATAAAAGAGTAATTTTACAAATAACATACTAATTCTTGTAGGTAAAAAATGTTAAAAAAGACAAAAATATATTTAATATAAATATTGATTCCAAGCAAAAAACTTGATTCCTATAATGAGGTGTTAGTATATAATAACATTGTTATAAAGTTTGATTGTATTATTTGGGGAAAAGGGTTTGAAATATATCCAAACTTTGATCGAAATTGTTGTTATGATACCAAACTTTGGAAAGGACCTTTTACCTCTTGAACTATTTAATAGTTATTTTAAAGGTATATATGTGCCCAAGTGGACATAAAAAATAATGCATAATTATAAATAGTAATGTGTCCACGTGGGCACATATATACCTTTAAAATGCACTATTAAATAGTTCAGGAGGTAAAAAATACATTATTAAATAGTACGGGGGGGGGGGGGGTGGAAGCTAGAGTATTTTTCAGACTCTTTTCCCTATTATTTGAATATGATAAATTTGACATTTTAAAAAGAGATTAGGCAATTGGATTAAAGTTGAATGAATCTAAATGAGTTGAATTAATAACGAAACATATCAATGAGTTCTTATATATGGCAAATGACTCTAGTCCGATCCTGATGACGTGCATTTAATCAACACATTTTGTACCATCCCCTTACCACGCGACCAAAGCCTCCCAAATCTTAAACACAAATCATAGGAAGGAAACACTCCCTCCATTTCAATATAATTATCAATCTTATTCTAACATATTTATCTCAAAATACTGTCAATTTAGAAGTTCGAGACAAAATTAATCATTTTTTTCATTTTACCCTTGTAGTAATTGTTTTTGAAAATTACAAACACCTTAATTATGACACCTAAACAAAGTAAATATCCAATGAAGAGATATTGCATCTATACGACATAATTAGGGTACAATAATCAAACATCCCCTCCTAATTAATGTTAGGTGTGTAAATGAAAAACACAACAAATATTTTAAGACAAAGTAGACTAGAATACAAAAAGTCCAAGTGAGAAATTAAATAAACTTTTTTTTTTTGGTTTCCACCCGATGTCTGGAGTACCCACATTGGAGCTCAACTAAACTGGATTTTGCGCCGGAAAGTAGAAGTTAAATAAACTTACTCTCTCTAACAAATGAAAAAGTGAAACAACAAAATATTACACTAGAAACTTAGACTAAACAAGCATGAAATGGCTTGGCTAAGGTAGTTCAACATCCAATCTCTTTTTGTGCTTCATCTTTTTCTACAAATTGTCATACCATCACCAATAGGCACCTTAACAAGGTCAGATAAATGATATCAGAACTTCATTCCAAATGAAAAAAAAGAAACAGAAAAATCCCAGAAGAAGAAAGAAACAAGAAAATTTTCATTCTTACCATACTGATGTCGACGCGGTTATCCTTCATCAAGTTTTCATTAAAGTTTCTAATGCTAAGAGTCTTGGAATCATTTACCTGATAAGAAAATATCAGTTAAAGCTGAATCATTTTATGGAGTTGACAAACTGGGAAAATGTTTTTTTACCAGTGGATCGGAAACTCTTCCATGCCATAGGACATTATCGACTACAATAAGACCTCCGACTCTCACCTGTGAAAGGGAACGGCTTTTACAACCTCAAACTGCCAGGCCTAATAAACAATACAGTAATTTTAGACGTGCAACGCACCAGTTGTAGAAGCAACTCAAAGTACTCTTGATACATTTTCTTTTCTGCATCAACAAATGCAAAATCATATCTGCACAGAAATGGAGGTATATAGTGGATGACTTTCCTCTTTTTGTCGATGTCACTGAAGGGACAACGAATGGTTTCCTCTAAATATAAATATTCTAGACATCTGAATTTGTGCTTCACTATGACAGATAAATTGATAGCTACTGCTGTCTTCGAGTCATCAACCTTCAATCTCGAAGTAGTGCAAGTGAGGGAAGTTTCTCTAATAAGGGTTATAGAAAGAAAGTAACTAAACTAGCAAAAAGGGTTTAGTATTGTCACATTGCATAGTAGAAAGTATCTTCAACCAACCATACTCCATGATAGCCTTTTCAGAATGAGGTGTCTGACTCGGAAATCACATCTTTTATACCTCGTAATGGTGCTAAGTTTATCTAGAAGCAGTTGCAAAAAAGGGAAGAAACATAAATTCTCTATGAGTTGTCACTCATAGTGGCGGAGCTAGGATTTTCACTAAGGGATTCAAAATATAATAATGCAAACATACAACAAAGCCACGGGAATTCAACATCTATTACATATACAAAAAAATAAGTGACTTATATATATAGTTTACTTTCCCAGCGAAGGATGTTCAGATGAACCGCCTTGCGCCCCCTTAGCTC
The DNA here is from genome assembly GCA_029007595.1 of Solanum commersonii. Classification (NCBI taxonomy): domain Eukaryota; kingdom Viridiplantae; phylum Streptophyta; class Magnoliopsida; order Solanales; family Solanaceae; genus Solanum; species Solanum commersonii. Next base: position 84,703 of record JAJTWQ010000467.1, read on the forward strand.
TGCCCATGCACTCATGTATAGAGTTGACAGCAGATTTACGTGCACATTTATAACAAAAAAGCAAAAAGTCGCAACTACACAAAAAAAAGTCGCCCTCAGCCAGATATTTACCTGCAACTTTCACCATTTTGAATCAAAGACTTCAAAGTATCTGCTGCTAGACCATGTCTCACGTCCACCTAATGACACAGCCAAACCATCAATGATATGAATATCAAAGACATTTAAGCACATACTTATCGTACTTCACCCTAAACAAGCATGAATAATGATAAGTTGTTACAAAATGAGAAATACAGTTCACATTTCAAATTTTACGTTAGGCAGCCATAAAAAACCCCTAGAAAGTTTAAAATACTCTTAACTAGAAGAATTTTAGCAGATATAGAATTAATAGAGAAAATATTTGCATGCTTAGCCTCCATAAAAGAGAACAGTACTGACATGAGATTGAACAGAATTTTAATGCACAGACGCAGACAATTCAGATAAGTAGACACGGTATTCCAGGAAAATAGCATGAGAGATGAGGATATATCACATAAAATTAGAAAAGAATGGTTGAGAGATGCTATAGCAGTGTATGCAACAGAAGATACCTAGTAAAATGAATATCAAGTTATACATAATAATTTTGCGACTAGCATGTTATGTGAGAGCAAATTTGAAGCCTCTAAGGTCCATCATATCCACAAGATATGTGTTATGAAAATGTAGATATCAAAGTGGATGTGAAAGTACATACAAAGTTGGACAACATTAGAAATAATTACGATACACAAAGGTGGACGTATCACATAGAGAAGAATAAATTGTGGATTGATGCCTGAGATGGTTTAACTATGTCTTAAGTAGACCTCCAAAAGTATCAGTCCATTGGTGCACCAATATGGTGATTGAAGGTAATAAAAGAGACGACATAGACCTAAAATCACATGTGGAAGTCATCTAAAAAACTCTTGAGTTTATATGGATCAACAGGACTTACCTGAGTACAGAACAGAACATAAACAAAGGATTTTAGGTGATATCAACTAGTTGGATTAAGGCTTGGTTGATGTTACTCTTAAATCAGTTCCAGTGTGAGATATAAAAGCTCTACTTATAGAAAGCCCTTGATTTTCCTTAGAAGAAATTCTTTTACCATTATTGGAATATGCCACAATACCGAAACAAATATAGAGAATCCACATAACAAATCCCACTTAGTTTGGAAAGGTGGAATGGTTAATTGATGGATGGATGAATAATAAGATCAACAATTAGTTCCATTTTTAGTAGATTGCATCTTATGATTCATATGGAACATATTTTTCTGAAGTCATTATCGCTCAAGTATAACAAAAAGATTACATCTTATGAATCACACAGGGAGACACCAGAATCACCTTATGTGACACACCAGCTCGGTCATAATATCTTTTTGCAACCTCAATTGCTTTGCCATCTCTTTCACAAGCAACTAAATGACCCCCTTCTGGAAGGACCAGGGCAACAGCCAAGGATGAATATCCCTATGGGACAAGAATGACTCATATTAATGACCGATAATACAGCCAATTAATAGAAGAGGAAAACAACACTCAATGTACTAAAAGGCAATATAAATAAGTATCATCACTGACAGAAACCTGGAATTGGTTGTATACAAGGTCAATCATTCATTATACTGGTCAAACACACGCAGTTAAGGATTTTTCCTAATGCCTGTGTGCTTCTGTGTTTTCTTACCTTTTAGCTTTCTATCTTATCACATTTCAAGTGAAAGCAAAAACAGGAAACATATTCCTATATTGTCGTTTGGCATGCAATATAATAATCCGGGAAAAGATTTCCCATATTATTCCGCATTTGATAGCACAACAGATAGGCTCTCCTCCAGGTTTATATCCAACTTTGAGGGATTACTGTATCCTGGATAAGGGGTAAGGGACAGATTGCAATACCAGGAAAGTAAAGTACGCTAGATAAGAACTTCAAATAGCAAACACTCACAAGCAGCGGAAGAGTTCTGTCTCCTTATTCCTATTTTGTTCTTTATCGTTCATCCACAAATGACCCAATTCCCTCATACTCCATCCTACATCAGACTTCTGTCATGAGTCCCTCTATGAAGCCCTCGGTCGAGCACCTCCTCTATGATGAGATCCTCCTAGCATGCCTTCTATACTCTCTCTCCTTTTCTTCCATGGCGGAAAACTCACCCAGCAGACAATATGCTATAATATTTTCTTCCATGACATTTTGGGCTAGTTTTTCTCTTTAGGCACTTCACCTCTATAAGATCCACCTTATCTCTATACTCTTCAACACAAATAGTCCTACGATGAATACTAGGAAATATTTGTCCCTTCATGTACATCCGAAAAATTTAGAATGATATAGAGAAGGAAGGTACAAGTGAAGATCAAGTTCCCTTCCTCTCACCCTCTTTCTCTAGATTTTTGTTACTTTGGACACCAAAAAGACCAACATAAAGGATTTTTTTTGACTAAAAAGAACCTACATAAAGGATAAGAGAGGTGCAAACTCCAATCTTGTCCATACTAAAGTACAACAGAAGAAGGTGCACATCATCAAACACATCCAGTGCCACAAATGTAATTTATTCAATACATTGTTGTCGACTAGTCTAGGTAGCAAACACTTTTCCAAGATTTTGGCATTTTAAATTTGCCATTTGAGTGGCTTTTGCAACATAAGTTGTGAGCAGCGTGTCCACATATATTTTAAGGGAAAGTACCAAACTTTTAATATGAGGTAAGAAAAACATCAAGGCAAAAATATAAACCATGTCGATGACTATGAGTTCATAATGTAGACTTACAGTATATGTTCCCACTTCAATGCACCTTTCTGCCCCAAGAATCTGGACGAGCATAGCAAGTAGTTGTGCTTGATCCGGGGACACCTAATACTAAGAACGGCAGTTAGTCAATATTGAAGTTTAGAGTATCTGTCGATCTCCTCATGAGAAAATTCATCACCGCCAATCACTGCCCTATCTTATATAGAAAAGTTGTAAGCCAATAATATAGAAGGGAAAATAAAGAACTAGTTCACCTTCAGAGACTTTTGCAGAGGGAGAACATTATTCCCTCAAGGAGCATAAAGAGGAGAATGTGAACTTTCAAGACTTGCAATTGAAGAGAAAAGTTTCCTCCCCATGGCCCCATGCATTACTATCCAAAGTGCATGCTCAAAAAACTCATCACACTTAACAAATCCTCTTCCAGAAAACTATAACCATATCTCATCCACTCCATTATATGATGAGTGACTTGGATTGTCTTTCATTTAAAGTTACAAAGTTTCTTCAACTCAATCTAGAGAGTCGGTTTTGCACATATCCACTTGAGTGAATTACAAAGGATAAACTTATACAACCACTCAGTTCTTTTTATTTTAGTCAAACTCAGTCAGTTGTTATGTGCCGTGGAACCACACATCCAATAAGTTCAGAGGGACCAAGGTTCATAACAACATCCGAAAATAACCTTCTTTTGGAAATGATCCTCAGATTTTTCAAGTATGAAAGAGACACTTCGTAATTAAATACAGAAACTTAACAGGTTCCTAAAGTCTTAGGCCAGAAAGAGATCATGTGCATGTAGCAAAACCATGAACAGTGGGACAGCAGAACAGCAGTAATGTATGACTTACTTAGGAGGGAGGTAAAGGAATATAACAGTTAGCAAAGCCTAGGCAGATGGATTACCTGCATCTGACTGCCTCGCATTGTTGCTGTCTCCTCCCTAAGTTCACGCAAAATCTGAAATCCAAACAAGGAGAAAAAAATGAATACCTGATAAAGTCTCTTCCTTTATTTTTCTTTTAATCTTTGTTTTCCCCACGTTTGATTCTCTCCCTCAAATTACTATGGAATTGCAACCAGAGCATTCACCTTTGGTTCTCTAACATTGGTCAATATGTAGTCATACAGTGGCGAATCAACACTTATAATCTGTTTACTACCATATCTAACATCACTTGCAACAGTAACTGGACTATCATGAGGTTTTGATGCCTGAAACTGACAAAAGGAGAGAGCAGTTGCGGAAGACACATGCCTCGTCAAGGATAACACATCTGTGTGGTATATGGAGGAATGAAATGGCCATTAAATTTAGGTCGAAATAATGCAAATGAATTGGTGTAGCTAAGCACCATCCGATTGGACATAGGAAAAGCAATCAACAGCCAATAGTCTGTGGGAAAGTTTAACTACCTGCAAAAGAACAAATATAAAAGGAAGTGCTTAGGAAACTAATTTGATGCACTCAGTTCGCTTCTACAACATAAGGCCTCTACTTCCAATCATCAAGCAAGTGCAACTCATGCAACTGTATATGGAATCACAATTTACACGGTTTTATGGTTGGTGAGAGTGTTCCTTAAACAAACTTTGTAGATTTATATGTAAAGTTCTTAGAATCAAAATCTTAGGTGGGTTTGTCTTAAGGAATCTCATGGTCAGACTGTAGGTTGTGAGATCTTACCAAAGTAGATAAACAATGACATTTGACTAACTTGCAATAAGTCAATAACTATTAGAAATGAGTTAATCCAGTCTACATGGGTAAAAAGAAAGTCCAACTATGATAATGTAGTGCGGAAAGTAAGAGTAATTGTAAAACATGTTTCTTACAACTAGTAGATGTCCCAAAAAGCAGAGATAGGCATATGGGTCTCTATGAGGAGGCAAAATGATTTGCAATACTGTTTAAGAGCGAACGAGAAGTGGATTCTATTGTTTCATCTTCCACTTTTTCCTAACGTTGAGTTTGTTGACAAGGTGCTGCAGATCATTTTTGGAGCAAAGATGCAGACGGAAGTTAACTCATTCCATAATGGTATGACTGGTTGACATAGCTGAACCTCCTGCAGTATATTCTGGAAGACTTCGAGGGTGTTTGGATTGGCTTTTCCAAAATAGCTTATAAGCTATAAAAGCTATAAGTTGGTCATACCCAACTTTTAGCTTTTAGCTTATTTTTGTACTTTATGGCCTAAAAATAAGTGCTTAAAAGTATTTTTTTTATCTTTCCCAAAGCCACCAAAAAATAGAAAAAGAGCTTAAAAGCCAAAAGCACTTAAAATAAGCCAATCCAAACACCCTCTTCATTCAGTAAAGAGACAACCTTTTGCAAGGAAAGCTGCATTGGTAGCACCTTTGACCAGTGACAACCGAAGAAAGAGGCAAGGGATCCATGTTTAGTCCTGCATCTTTTGTTAAAAAGGTAACCATATTTTAACACATTGGCTATGGACTTTTAAATATTGAGATTTATTTTTTTCTCTTAGAAGCATGGATAAGGTAAGCTCCAGCCAGTTAAGATATACTCTTGACTTGGAACAGTTTGGCAATCGGAAAAATACATGAGAATTTGGAGAATAACGGGTCTGAAAGAACTAGAAGGATATTACTAGGGGAAGATTTTTCAACATCAAGTTTCAATCACTCTGTATACTTGTAAAAGTAAGGATACAAATCCCTAATCCCAGATTGACCACTATTATTTTCTGGAAAAGTTGAGCTTGTAAAATTGACCTTTGATGTATTTTGTAAGCTCCATACAGTTATACCTAACTTTGTACAACTTCAGGAAATCCCTTAGTGCCAGTGTAATCAATGAAATTCTCATCAGAATAATTCCTTCACTCTTGGTTATTTGACCTGGTATACTTTCTGCCCTCTTAACTATTGTTACTAATGCACAGTGGACAAAAGATTGTTATGGCTAAAGCATGCAAGGCCTTTGGGGTGAATGTAAATGGGTTCGAACACGAGATCCTGGAGATGATCTTACATATGGAGCAGAAAGAGAAAATTACAACTTCAGCAACAAAGGGAGAAACAGAAAGACACAAAAATTCCACGGAAAAGGGGGATGGTGAGGTGAAAAATTTGATTTGCTCAGTCAACTATGACAAAGGGGTCCATAATGAGGGAGAAAGAATCATGAAGGGTAAGAAACTCAAAGCACTGTCCGAATGAAAGTGAAAATCATAAGTTGGAATGTGCGGGGGCTTAACGACAATAAAAAAAGAGACAACATTAAATCGTTGGTCAAGAAGTGGAAGCCAGACGTTTTATGTCTACAAAAACAAAAATTGAAGAATGGTCTATTGTTATAGCAACACAGATTTGGGGATCTAAATGGGTCAACTGGGTGGAATTTATATCATATGGAAGGAGCAGAGGTATCAAAATATTCTCGGATAAGAGGCAATGAAATCACATAGATTTTCTGAGAGGCACATACTCTATCACTGCAATGTTTGAAGGGTTTCAGGGAGATCTCAGATGGTGCTTTACTGGTGTATATGGGCCACATTCAAATTGGGAAAGAACAGATTTTTGGGATGAATTAGCTGATATTAGAGGGTTATGGACTGATCACTGGGTAGTTGGAGGAGACTTTAATGTCTGTAGATCGAACATGAAAGGTTTAATTGCATTAGAAGATCAACAGCAATGACGAACTTTTAGATCTTATTCAGGACGTGGAGTTGATTGATTTACCTCTTCAGGTGCTCACTACACTTGGTACAGGGTGAGGATTCAACTCAAGCCTCCAGAATAGATAGATTTCTGATTTTCTACAGACTGGAGTAACAACTTTGGAGCTGTGAATCAGCTTGCCCTCCCAAAAGTAACTTCTGATCATAGACCTATAGTATTGGAGAGTGGTGACTGGTCTGCTAATCCGTCATACTTTAAAGTTGAGAATATGTGGTTACAACACGATGGATTCACTGAGAGAAAGTCAAAGAACGGTGGCAGAGCTATAATGTTAATGGTTCCCAGATTACATACTAGCTCAAAAACTGAAACACTTGAAAAGGGATATCAGCAAATGAAATAAAGAGGAAAGTGAAAGTCAGGGCAAGCAAAAGCGTTGGATGAACTTCTAATCCTTGAGCACGCAACTGAAGGCAGAATGAAGACTCAAGAGGAAAACTCTCAGATTTTGAATCTCAAACTGGAAATTCAGAGGTTGGCCAAAGCAGAGGAGGCCTCGTGGAGACAAAAGTCAGATGTTTGTGGTTGAAAAGGGTGATTGGAATATACCCTCTTCTGTATTCAGCCCCACTTAAATACCAAAATTCAGTCAACAGTAAGGTTCTAGCTCGTGACGTGCGCTCTACTCAAGCATCCTGCATTGCATTCTTCCCCTCTAAACCAAATCCATGAGGGACAATCATTTATCTGCCTGGTGAAACATTTCTTGCAATTACCTCGTATACGTTCCTATTCGTCTTTCTCGTCACCCATACACACCTACCAAGTTTCTATAGCTTTCCACCACTAACTGTTCGAACCAGGAATTTACACTACTCAGACCATTGATTTTTCACCATAATATCTTATCACCCATCTATTCTACTTCCTTGTATAGCTTCCAGAAGCCCGGCACCTACTCCACGGTTTAAAACATACCTTCTGGCCAATATAAAATATGTCATAGGGTACCTACTACCTAGGTCCTTTTGTTGTAGTTCTTGCTTAATTGGTCTGGGATCAGGCAAAGCTATATGACAAGCCAACTTTCTATACAATCTTAAACTTTATTTACTTTAAAAAACCTATAAATTATCATCAAAGTGCTCATCAGAAGCAGAGCTAGAGTATAGCTTACAAGTTCGGCCGGACCCAATAGCTTTGGTCCAAATCCTGTATTTGTCTTTAGAAATCCACTGAACATGTACAATTTATTAACTTAGAACCCAATAACTTAAAAATTGACTAGAATCCCAAACCCATAAGCTTCAAATCCTGGTTCCATTCTCATTTCCCTATCTGATAGCCACTGTTTATTGAAAAGGTTAAAAAACATCATTTCTACCAACATAACCACACCTCACCCCTACCTTGGAAGGCAAAGAAGCTATTTCCGATAGACCCTCAACTCAAGAAAAAAAAACAGTCCAAAGCAGTACAGAGAAAAAAATAACAGAAATGAATATAGACAACCAAAACAATAGTCATTAACAATATAAAATGATAATCAAAGTAGGAAAAAAAACGCAGTCTTTAAATGAAATGTTCAAATAAAAAGAACCCCTTTTCTCTTCCTGAACTCAAGTTACTCTATTAGTTCAAAGATTAAAGTAAATGAAAACAGGATTTGTGTGGTGTAATACTAACTAACAAGCAAGACAAAAACTTTATTCAACAAAAATCAAAGTGGAAAAAATAATACTTTTTAACCCACAAAGGAGCATTACCCAGAAAATGAAAATGAAAGAGAAACAGAGATATTGACAAAACCTCAAAGTAATCTCTGGCCAAATTAGCCTAAAAATGGAGTCTTTATTTTCTGCACTTCACTTCTCCCTTTAATAGCTTAAAAAAAGGAATACAACAAACATCTAATATCTATCCTCCCAAACTTTTTAAATGGATGAGTCTTTTCCTTAAATATAATAGTATCGAAATGATTTATATTCTTTTTTAATAAAATTATGGAGTTTTAGATGATCTTTTTAATTTAAATAAAAATTCAAAATGAATTCGGACCGAATTGTAAATATATTTATATATTAACCATATATTAAATTTAATATATAAATATATTTTATAATATTTTCAAATATAAAC